>SNQJ01S0055068.1:2263-31635 GCA_010110895.2 Picea sitchensis | reverse complement strand
AAATGTATTATGAAGTACATAGATACATTCATCCAACACCAAATGGAAATATGGTTTAGGTTGGAAATAAGGTTTAGGTTGAATATAGAAATTAAGAAAGTAAATGAGAAATCATTTGTAAGGTACCAGGTCTATTATATTAGCAGAAAAGAGAAATAATGCAGAGAATAACACCGAGATATCAAAAAAATATGGAAATACTACACAGATAACAACGGAACAAAAAATTACATGGAACCACAACACCAGAATTATACCTTTATTGATAGGAAACAATGTTCACTTGCCTCTTAGAGGGGGAAACCTCCAATAGAGCATAGCTATATTACAATAATTCTTCTAGACAAAACTTCTCATACCCTCTACTCCTATTTATACTAAATCTATCTATCCAAAAAAAAATATAGAGGAAGCTCCTTCTAGAAGTGGAAACATATTATTCTACCCACTTGAGGGGTTAGGGACGTTATGTCCCTAACATGCCCTCCCCCTTAAAATAATCCTTGTCCTCAAGGTTGGAGATGAGAAAATTGTTGTAGAATGGTATCTCACTCCCAGGTGGAATCTACTAGACTTGTGTATTTCCACTGGACTAACACTTACTTGATGGTGTGCTAATGAAGACGATTCTCACGCTGGTCCAAAACTACGTGTGGCTACAACCAGATGGATCCTTCTTCATTACGCCGGTTTTTGACAATGCTTGACCTTTAGTGAAGTTTTCTTATAAGGTTACATTCGAAGACATACCTGGTGTCCTTCAACAAATTGACATTATGAGCGACGTTGATTTTCTTGTTGCTTCATGTGATTCTAAGCCATGACCAAATTCTCTTTGAGGGTGTGGAGAATAACCTCTCGAACTGTAAGTTTTTGGTCAACCACCTGGACCTTCGAGACACCTTCCATGTAGGAGATAAAAAAAGGTGTATTTTGTCCATATACTACTTCAAAATGAGTCATGTGAGTAGTTGTATGGTAAGAATTGTTGTACCACCATTGAACTAATGGTAACCATTGATCCCATTAATTTATCCTTTCAGAGGAAAAACACCTCAAATATGTCTCCAAACACTTGTTGACAACTTCAGTTTGACCATCAATCTGGGGATGATCAATGGTGCTAAGATGCAATTGGGTCCCCTGTATCCTAAACAATTATTGCCAAAATTTACTGGTGAAAGTGGGATCTCGATTACAAATAATAGATTAAGGCATGCCATGAAGATTGAAGACATGATCCATGAAAAGTTCAGCCACAATGGATGCAGTAAATGGGTGTTGAAGAGCACAAAAATGAGCATACTTGGAAATATTATCAACGACCACCATGATGACTGAATTACTGTCTAATTTAGGTAATCCCACAATAAAATCCATAGAGATGTCCCTCCAAATAACGGGTGGACTCGGAAGTAGTTGTAGTGTGCCATGAGATTTGATTGTTTCACCCTTGTTGCATTGACAAACATTACCTTCTACCAAAAAGTGTGAATGTCCTTTTTCATACCATCGTAGAAAAAAGAACATTTGACTCGGTCATAGGTTTTGGTAAACCCTAAGTGCCCAACTGTGGGTGTAGCATGAATCTCAAAAAACAATGTGGATTTAAGTTGTGACTATTTACTTAAACAAAAATAGCCTTTGTAGCGAAGCTCATCATTGTGCCAAGGGTACTCTCGTGAAACTGGAAATTTGGCTTGCAATTGTTGGATCAAATGTGAAATTTTAGGATCTTCTAGCCATTCCCGACGAACATCTTGGAGCCAATCTGGTACAATAAAGGAGAGGGAGAAAAGGGACCCTTCATCTTCATATTTTCATGTAAGAGCGTCAACAGCCACATTTTCTTTTCCTTTCTTGTAAATGATCTCATAATCATATCCAAAGAGCTTAGTCACCCATTTTTATTTCTCTTGGGAGGAAGGTCATTGCTCCATAAAATACTTGAGGCTTTGATGATCTATATTAATTTGGAAGCGTTTCCCCAAGAGAGAAGGGCACCAGAGATCCACGACATGCATAATAGCCAAAATTTCCTTTTCATAGATTGATTGTCCCAAATGGCATTCTGACAATTGTTTTCTGGTAAAGGCTAGAGGTCTTCCCTCTTGCATAAGCACTGCTCCAATTCCTCTCCCGGATGCATCACATTCTAGGACAAAGGTATTTTTTAAATCAGGAAGGGCCAAGACCGGAGTAGTGCACATAGATTCCTTCAAGGCTTGAAAGGCTTGATCAGCTGTGGGAGTCCAAGTGAAAGAATTATTTTTAAGGAGAGCAGTGAGAGGCATCGTAATCTTTCCATAATTATGAACAAACTTGTGATAATAGCCTTCTAAACACAAAAAACCCTGCAAGCTTTTGAGATTCTTGAGGCAAGGCCAATCCTTCATTGCTTCAATCTTCTTATGATCCACCCAAACACCAACCTTGCCAACAATATGACCCATGTACTTGACTTCCAAGGCACCAAAGGAACATTTAGAGTGTTTAAGGAAAAGTTGGTGATGAGAGAGTAGATGGAGAACTTACTCTACATGGGAAAGATGGGATTGCCAAGTTTTACTATAGATGAGAATATCATCAAGGAAAACCAAGACAAAATGACAGAGAAAAGGATGGAAGACATGATTCATGAGGCTTTGGAAGGTGGAGGGGGAATTATACCAACCAAAGGGCATGACCAAGAACTCATAGTGACCCTCATGAGTTCGAAAGGAAGTCTTTGGGATGTGAGATTCTTGCATAGGTATCTGGTGGTAGCCAGAATGCAGATCAATTTTAGTGAAGTACTGAGCACCACTCAACTCATCCAAGAGATCATCAATGATAGGAGTGGGAAAATTGTCCTTGATGGTGAGTTTATTGAGGGCACGAAATTCAGGACACATGCGCCAATTACCTTCTTTCTTGAGTACCATGACCAAAGGATAAGAATAAGGGCTAGTACTGGGGCGGATAACACCCGCTTGGAGAAATTCCTGCACTATTTTCTCAATTTCATTTTTTGGGGAAAATGGATGACGATAAGGGAGAACATTGGGAGGAAAACTGTCAGGAACAAGTGGGATGGAATGATCATGAACACCACGAGAAGGAGGAAGTCCCTGAGAAGTGGAAAAAACAACTTGATGTTTGGAGACGATAGCTTAGAGGTCAGGATGCATAGAGGGTGTCTCAACCACTTGAATGGAATGGAGTTAAGAAATAATATCAGAGTGACCTTTCTTGAGGTGTTAAATTGGAGTGTGGTTCAACAAGTGGTTGACATCAGACTGGAGGGTGTTAAATTGGTTCATGAATTTGGCATCCATGGTCTCAAATTGGTGTTGGAGTTATGTCTCGAATTTTGCAAGGTGGGAATTGGTAAAGCCAATCTCAAATGTCACTTGTTGGATGGATTCCTTGGCTTGATTGATGGAAGCTTACAGGTCTTAGTTGTGAGTGTTGACCATTTCGAGAGGGGGAGTGCAAGTAAGGGAAAATGGGTGGGTGGGACCACATAAAAGGACTTATAAGTGATAGGTACCATGACTATCAGGGCAATAAGGGGAATATAATGGGATAGGAATCAAAATAGGGAAGCTGGGAAGGGGTCAGGTCCACTGAAAAAAGGATTAAAAATGAAAGGTACCACTGCAATCATGGAAAAAAGGGGAATCCAATGGGATAAGTCCCAAATAAGTGTGTTGGCGGGACCACTATACTTTTTTTTTTTTACTCCTATGGATTTATACTCCAAGCTAAAGAATATTGCAGTGTTGAAATGCCCAAATTTTTAACAAGAAAAAGTATGTAGTAGTTTCGCAACTAGAATGCAGGAGGCAGAGTTGCATGACAATAGGTATTATCTGTTCTATTTTTGTTTCCTTCCCAAGGGTTAGGGTATTCAAGGGTTCTACATACAAGGGTTTTCCCTATGCTATAGCTCTCTTATATACGTGCGAGGTCCAACAATAGTACTCGACCCAATATCTCAGGGCACCAACTAAGGAGGCTAGATCGTTCCCTTAGTTGTACTACCTGTCTACCCGGGTATTAGAGAGTATCTTCCCAAGTGTTTTTCTCGGTGGCATTATAGCATTCAAGCAGTCAATCGGTTTATCTATAGAAGTCTTTAGGAGATCTAGGTTGATCCGTATACAGGTGTTGTTTGATGCGCTACCACTCGAAGGGGTACCAACAATGGTTACAAGGGTGGCCAACAGATGTGTGCTTAGATACCACTTGTATTTCCTGAGTGTATTACTCCCCAACCATAGGTTTATGTGTGTAACGACATATTTCTATAGCTTTACAACGTCAGAATACATCCCTACCCCCAAAAAAATAACCCACAATTTTATGTTGAGGAAAGTGCTCTGATACCACTTGTAAGGCACCAGGTCTATTATATTAGAATAAAAGAGAAATAATGCAGAGAATAACACCGAGATATCAAGAGAATACGGAAATACTACATAGATAACAACGGAACAACAAATTATATGGAATCACAATACCAAAATTATACCTTTATTGATAGGAAACAATGTTCACTTGTCTCTTCGAGGGGGAAACCTCCAGCAAAGCAAGGCTCTATTACAATAATTCTTCTAGATAAAACTTCTCATACCTTCTACTCCTATTTATACTAAATCTATCTATCCAAAATAACATTCAAGAGGAATATCTTTCTAGAAGCCAAAGCTTAAATTAGGTCTTCTTACATTTGACTTGTTCCTCCTTATTGCTAGGCCTTATTAATATTGACCTTTATTACATGGAAATATATTATTCTACCCACTTGATGGGTTAGGGAGGTTAGGCCCATAACATCATCAAAGACATATTTAAAACTAAATAAAGTTTGTCATAATAAAATTGATTACATCAAAATCAAAACATTATTGGAAAGACAACATAATTTTAACAAAAATCAGCCATAATGTGTAAATGTTGTTTTCCTCCAGTGATTTAACCATTTAAATTACCTAATACATATACAATTTTTAATAGTCTTATTTTTTTTTATTCTCATATTTTATGATCAATTTTGCCTGAAATAGGGCTAAAAATTGTTGGAAGTGCACATTTGAGTGATTAAGTCTGTATAATCCAAGTATCTCCACATTTTTTAAGGTTGTAAATTCATTTATATATTCAAAAAGCAATTTAAATAAAAGAAAATGATGAATCCATCAATTTGTTTTCATTGAAAATTCTTTAAAAATTTGAAAAACTAAAATGTTTAGACAAACCAATTTTTGATTTGATATAAAAATCCAAAAATATTCTCCACCTTATAAATAACATCTATAATAAATTAATATTTTAATATAAACCAAAACAATTAACTAAAAATATATTAAAGGAAAAGAATACTTTCTTTTGGGACGGACTCTGCAACCCTATTCTTCTGTTTTTCTTAAATTGCTCGGGCAATATTTCTAAAATTAGTTACAGTTTAATATTTAAAATTAGTTCCAATTTAATATTTAAAATTAGTTCCAATTTAATATTTGTCTAAAATTAGTTACAATTTTATAACATGTCACTTACAAGGAATTGAACCTGGGTGGGGAGGCTAATAATCATTCCTCCCAACCACCCAAGCTACATCCAATGGACTATTAGTTACAATTTAATATTTAAAATTAGCTTCAATTTAATATTTGTAAAAGGTGATATCTACCAATTTTATAAAATAAATTGGTGAAAGAAATCTTAATAAAATTGTAATTTTATTATTATTTATATTGCATTTTTGAAAATATAAATAAATTTAGGGTCTAATAAAATCACATTAGATTATACATACTTAACCATTCAAACCTATAAGTTCAATCATTTCTATCCAAAAATTTAAAATTTTAAACAAAAAATTGATAAAAAAAAATATAACCAAAAAACCATCACGAAATAAAACAGCCACCATGAAATAAAACCTTTGATTTTGTAAGAGTACGACTGAGTTGTTCGTTTAAACTATGCTTTTGTAAAAGTGTGACTGAGTCATGCATTGATAGTTGATAGCCAGTGGGTTATGAAAGGACGTGGCTCAGATTTAACGAGCAGGTGAGCCGTCCCATACGTAAACAAAGTTAACCGTGTGTAACCTAAATAGGGGAGACTGGAAATGTGCTGCAAGGAGGTAGTATTTATTCTCTGTTTCCATTAGCATCATAGGTGGAAGGAGACTCTTATTATAATCCTTTAAGACCCACCCAATGATTATCCCATTCTGAGTGACATCTCTTGCTCGTTGGACCCTCAATTCATTGACAATTTCACAAAAGTATCCTCCCCCAGCCTGTAATACACCACCACCAAAAAATAAATAGGAGCTACCTATGGTCATTTCATTCAAAGAAAAGAGAGAGCTCTTTACTGGTTTATGAGCTAGTGAAACAATTGGTACTTGAAACACATCCCCTCCCTGAGTATGTGAAACTTTGCAGTGAGCATTATGACCCCTTTACCTCATTTGTTAATTCTTCTACTATTCAAACTGAGATATTCATTATTACTACAAAATGCATAGTCGATATGCTAGATAACTAGCTTGGCAACATCATCCTTTCTCTAGGCATTCAAAGGAGAAAGTATTTTTCCATGTCCGTATCCCAAAAAAAGAACTAATGCTATAACTATTACCTCACCCTAGATTTGTCATCAATGAACTACCTATGTTTCAAACCAAGATCTTCCTAGACTGGATTCAAGAGACAATGGCCCTTTTCACTCTTGTTCTAGGGAGAGATAAGGATTCCATTGTAGATGAAATTATGTTGTCCCTGCTAGACCTCTACCACAATCAACCAACCCCATCCTTCAAGTATGGCCACTCTTATTTGGGACATGCCCCATAGGACCTAAAATCTACTTGTGAAAAAGAAACCTTAGTTCAAAATACCTCTCAATGTTTTATAAAGAGATAATACATAAAAATAAAAATAAAGATCTTCTTCATATTTCTAGGGAATAGGCCAACATGATACTTGTTGATTAAGGTTGGTTGTCATTGATGTCAACCCTTGACAAAATCCCCGCAGCAAAAAGGTTTGGGTAATGGACCCAGTATTGTTTGATGTAAATATGACTCATTATTGTCTTGTCATGGTTGATAAGAAGTAAAGATGGATGAACTCCAAAGTGGTCCCCTTATGGTGAAAGCCCTCACGGGAAGATGTTTTGCGGAGTAAGAGAACCCATGCTTAATTGTGGAATAATGAGATGAAGGACAATGAAGTTTTCAGGTAAACTATCCTAGATGGATAGTGCTTGTCATTCCATTTCCAGTGGTATGTGGAACGTCACATAACTCCTCACGGTTAGAGATTTATGGCCATGAGAAGTTGGAGACCCCAGGTTTGGGTAATGGACCCAAGTTTGTTTGATGGATAATGGTATGAGTTACGATATATTTTCAGATAATACTATTATATATGGATATTACATGTCATTCCATTTCTAGTGGTATGTGGAACATCACATAACTCCTCACGGTTTGAGAGTTATGGCCTTACGAAGTTGGAGGACCCTCATATGTCATCTAGAAGACCCAAAAGGTCAAAGTAGTCAAAGTGGTTTAGGAGATTTTAAAAGGTGAATAATAAAGTGAAGTAATGAGTGTATTATAATAAAAAGTGAATACAAAATAAATTATTTCAATAATAAATTTAATGGAGAAATTAGAAGTGGGTTAACCCTAAAATAAGGAAAGTGGGGCCAAGTGACCTAGAAGATGTTTTTAAGGAAGCTACTTGGAGAGTATAAATAAGAGGAAAGGCTCTCTCATTTTAATAACACTTGAGAATATTGAATATATATAGGTGTCTGAGGTAACCAAGGATATCTAATCCAAAATTTTGAGGGAAGGTGCAGAAAAGAAGGTTGAAATGCAAGGAAGGATAAATTCTTTTGATGGTGCTTTCTAATGTATGTTATTTACAGGCCATCTCAACATTTTCACTATAACTTTTTTTCTATAATGATTCAGACCCTTAAATTGCTATTCCATTGAGAAAAAATATCCAAGTATCTATGGTAAACAATTCATCTTATTGTTCATTGTATTTTTGGACTTACACTCCGTGGAAAATAGGGTTTGTGGCTAGTCCTGAAACTAGTCAAAAACAGGTGTTTCGGGTAAAAACGTCATAATTATTCATAACCTATCCAAATTCAGTGAAACCAAATGTGTTGGTTAGGGTAAATTATGTAGTATGTTGTGTAATAGTTTTAGATAAATTCAACAAATATTCTATGTGGGGCACGCTCTACAAGGTCTCTATAGAATAAGCCAGAATTCAACAAGGTATGCCATTTTTGCTATAACTCATTTTCTGAGAGGTTCCAAGTAGTGACACCAGGAGGAATTGCATAAAACACACTGAAGAACATTGTGTATCAGTTTCAAATCTTTATACATTACAGGTAGAAAGTTATGATTACTTCAAATTAGGGTTGTTAACTAATCCAAAATTAGGCATGTGAGACTAAAGAAAAGTTTGATGAAAATGCTAGTCTCTTGTTGTTGAAGTTAAGGAAGGTTTGTAGGAATTTCATCATATACACCAGGTCTATTACAGAGCTACAAATCAGATTTGGATGATGAAATTGATGAGGGCTTTTGGTTGAGGTACATGTTGAGTACATGGTTGAGACAAGTAGTTGATTAGTTGGCACATACATGAGGTGTATAGTTGATGATGTTGGTACATATTGATCAGTGATAGTTGATGAGTAGTTGACACATGTTTGGTACATAATTTGTACATGGTTGGATGCACTTGTTTATGGTACAGGTTGATTATAGGTTATTTGGTACAGGTTGGTGCATGGTTGATGCACTTGTTTATGGTACAGGTTGATTACTATAGGTTATTTATAATAAAGTTGGTGCATGGTTGATGCAATTTGTTTATGGTACTGTTGATTACAAGCTGAGGTACAGTTGATGCATGGTTGATGCATTGGTTCAGATTCATTGGTGTGCTCATAACCTGCGATATCTCACAAGGACAGTTGACAGTTGGTTCCACTAATTCACTCTACTCAAGGTGGTAGGATAGGGAAAGGATATGTGGTTGTAGCCACCTCCACCAGTCGGCTGAACATAGAGTGGGTTGTACTCCTTCCTGGTTGTAGCTGCATTGGGAGTTGAGCTTCCCCTGCTGTAGTAGCCCGAGAAACTAGGGTTGAGCCTCCCTTCCACCATCCGAAAAAAGGAAATTGGTGCTTCCAATGAATGTAATTCTTCAAGACAAGAAAAATCATTCCTTTAATTTCTCCTGTTTTGGGTTTCCACGTGAAAACACCGGTGTACTATGTATATGTATTATTGTTCATTTTGCTTATTTATTATGTAGCTATTGGATGATAATGCTTCATTGATATAACACTTTTGGATTATATGGTTAAAAAGGATTAAATTTAATACCCATCTTCAACCTCAAAGAATCCAACAATAGTTCCTACCTTTATTTGCTAGTTAATTACACAACCTCAATATCCCACCAACTCTTGGCTTACGATGAGCATGTTGTTCTACCCCGAAGATGGCAAAGACATGGCCAAAAATGCCCCCCTGACTCAATCCAGTTAGAAGCCTATTTTATTAGTTGAGAATGAGGGATAAATATAAGAGGACACCTTTTTATTTGAGGATGAGAAACTTATCAACCTATCTCTAGCCCAACTAAGGATGGTGTCTTATAATATTATGATTGAGGTCAGAAGGAAATATGAGCTTAGACCAAGGTTTAATGCCCCTAACTTTAGGAGATATGATGCTGGCAAAGGAATAGAGAATGCGAGGAGAGAAGTTCCTAATGGTGCCAACATTTTCAGGAAAGTAATACCCCTTTTAGCTCCAGACTTTAGGAAACATGTGATTCCCATTAGAGAAGATACCAAGGCGATTAAGCAACCCAAGAATACTCAAAATTTTGATATTAAAGAAAGACCCTCACCCGGTGAGGGATTTATTAGACTCGACCATTAGGGAGAGGAGGGGATTCCGTTGAGCGTAGCGAACCCCCCGAGAGGCAGTCTCTCCTAGTCCCTGCCCTTTCCCTTTACCCATGTCCTGTTGTGATCCAATCAGGTTCAAGTGCATGAAGAGATAAGATCTTTCATTCTTCATGTTGTTTACTTTCGTTCTTTTGGGAGTTGATGGTTATAGGATAGTATTTTGATTCCATCTCTAATTACCAGACATGAAACCTATCATACGACTCCTCGTGAGGAATCAATCTATACATTATTCATGTGTAGTTCTATAGAAATAATTCTATATCTACACACATATTACAATCATCTATAGAATCTAAGGTATGCCTCTAGCTTTGGTATAAGTGGGAAGAACAATACAATGGGAGAAGTGGAAGCAATACAATAACTGTATGTTTTATCCAAGGGAGCCGCTCACGATGTCGTCTGATGCCACGATGCCTACCATATTTTTTATCGCCTCCACAACTAGATGGAAACAATCAACTCCTTCAGTCAAGGGTTCACCCTCGCCTCATATAAGGTGTAAATAATTATTTATTCTGAGTGGAAGCATATATATGCCTGATCTAATAGTATTCTGCTATATATATAATTTTTATATACAATAAAAAATATCATTTAGTGTTTCACTTACACTTCACTTACTTTCTAGTAATAAAGGAAGGAGGCAGGGGGGAAGTAGTGAACAATCCACGGGCATTGACATAATTCCCCCCATAAGAAATCATAATACAAAGTGTAGTGCAACGAACATCAACAATCATTATACGAATTAGCCCCATCCATTACATCCTCAATCCCATAACATCATCACTCATGATAAGAAGTGCAGAGAACATCATCAATACATCCCTGATATGAAGTGCAGAGCACTAATGTAGGTGGTTGTCCATTATAGAGCACTAAGTGTTGAATATGTGGAAACAAACAAGGTGCAAGATCTGGTGGTTGTTGCATGAACCCAAATAGGATACAGTAGTTCAACTGTTTATTGTAATATCTCATAAATCTCTCGTATATTATTAATTTGTTGAAACAAATTTGCTAAAATGGATTGCAACATTTATTGCCAACAGTTCATGTAACTGTGTAAATATTGCTATAAATCCATGAAGCCTATAGAGGAAAGGAGAGAGTGAGTAAGTTGTTGTAATCTCCATGATTTGAATAATAAGACAACCGATGCCTCTGCTTGGTGGACGTATCCCAACGTTTGGGTGAACCACGTAAAATCTATGTGTTTATGATCTGTGTGATTGTGTTTTCCGCATTTGCAATTACAACAAGTGGTATCATAGGAACGTTGGATATCCGTGGCGGAGGAGCAGTGCCAAAACCATGGAAGAGGAGAGCCATTGTTTTGAGTAAGCGTTGAGTTATCCGCTTTGTGGGAGCATCGATCTCCCTCTTCCTTGTGGGAGCAATAATTTTGGCATTAGCATTGGGCTCCCTGCTGGATGGGAGCGTTGATGTAGTAGTTCCCTTGTAAAAAATCCATGTTATCAAAAACCTCGTTGGTCTACCTACTGGATAGGAGCACCGAATACAAAAACAATGCTGGTCTACCTGGCATAAGATTGAATGCTTGGATTTGGTAAAAGGTATGAAGTTATAATGTTTACCTTTCATTAAAGCACAAGATATTCCTTTAAGAGGATCTCATAAGAGTGGAGGATGTTTTTAAAAAGGTTTATTATATTTGAATTAAATATAATATGTAAAAGGTGGAGGATTTTAAAAGGTGGTTTTTTATTTTTATTATTTTTTTAAATATAAGGAAAGGTTAGTAAAAGGAGTTTTTATTAAATATTTTATTAAACCTTGTAAATTTTAAACCATTATTCCTCCACATTATTTTTTCAAAGGGCCTTGGTTATTAAAAGCAGTGGTGTTTTTTGGAATGTTTCCTTTAATGGCAAAGATGCAGAGTGCTAAGTTCGAAATTGAGAAGTTCAATGGAAAGAACAATTTCGAGATCTGGAAGGTTAAGATGTCTGATCTTCTCGTGCAACAAGGCATGGTGAAGGCATTTTTGGGAAAAAAAAAGAAACCCACGACCATAAAAAAATGATGACGGGGATGAGATGGATGCGAGAGAACTGAGTGCCATACGTCTGTGTTTGATCGACGATGTTCTGTTCAATATTGTCTCGAAGAAGATAGAAGTCGGTGTATGGACGAAGCTGGAAAGCTTGTATATGATGAAATCCTTGACGAACAATATCTTCCTCAAAAGACAATTGTACAGTCTGTGCATGAAGGAATGTACGAAGATAGATGATCATTTAAATACATTTAATACTCTTTTAGTCCAACTGACTAGCATGGGAGTAAAATTCGATTCTGAAGATAAGGAAATTATATTATTGTGTTATTTGCCCGCGTCATGGGATCACTTTGTTACCTCTATTAGTTTCAATTAAACAGAAAGTATTGAGTTTGATGATATTGTTGGAGCACTACTGTTTGAGGAAACAAGGAATAAATCCAATCTAGAAACCTCTACATCTGAGGCGATGATGGTCAGAGGCAGACCAAAATAAAGAGGACACAATCAGAGGGATTTCTCTTGGTCAAATTCGAAGGGAAAAAAGAGAAAGCTTAAGTGTTGGTTTTGTGGCAAATATGGACACCTGAAGAAGGAATGTTGGAAGAGACAACAAGCCTCCAAAGATGACCCTCCAAAATAAATGAAGGAAGAAAACACAACTGAAACAGGTTCAGGTATGACTGATGAATTTTTATCAATTAGTATTGGTTCACGTCATGATCAACAATGGTTATTAGATTCTGGTGCTTCAAATCACATGTGTCTTCATAGAGATTGGTTTATTACCTACCAGTCTATAGATGATGGAATTCTTTACATGGGAAATGATATATCATGTAAGGTTGTGGGAATTGGTAGCATTCGAATTAAGATGTTTGATGGAACTGTTAAAATACTAACTGATGTGAGACATGTACCTAAGATTAGGAAGAATCTAATTTCTTTGGGAGTCTTAGACACTGGAGGATATAAGAGTATTTTTCAAGGTGGAGTTATGAAAGTATACAAAGGAATCCTACTGGTTATGAAAGCGAAGAAGGTTGTTAACCTGTTCCTGTTAGAAGGAAGAACTGAGTCAGATCATGCGATAGTGGTATCTGAGAAAGACAATGATTATGTTCGACTATGGCATCAACGGATGGGTCATATGAGCAAACAAGGATTAAGGGTATTAACTGATTGCAAGTTACATCCTAGTCTAAAGTCTTTAAAGTTAGATTTATGCAAGCACTATATTTATGGAAAATAGAATAGGAAAATATTTAAAACCAGAAGACAAACCAGTGAAGGAATCCTTCATTATATTCATTCTGATGTTTGGGGGCCATCCCCTATTATTTCTTATGGAGGATCATCATATTTTTTAACTTTTATAAATGATTTCTCTAGAAAGGTTTGGGTCTATATGTTGAGAAGTAAGGCTAATGTATTTTAGTTTTCAAGCAGTTTAGAGCTTTAGTGGAAAAGAGCATCGGTAGATACATTAAATGTTTAATAAATGATAATGGTGGTGAATTTACGTCAATGGAATTTGAGAACTATTGTAAGGATTTTGGGTTGATAGGCATAAAACCACTGCCTATACTCCTCAGCAAAATGGAGTTGTTGAACGCATGAACATGACTCTTCTAGATAGATCAAGGAGTATGCTTAGTAACGCCAATTTACAACAGGAACTATGGGCAGAAGCAGTAACTACAACTTGTTATCTGGTGAATCCATCACCATCAACAACAATTGAGTGAAATATTCCTGAAGAGGTATGGAAAGGTCACCCTTGTAATTATTCTACTCTTAAATTTTTTGGTTGTGAAGCCTATGCTCTAATTCTGAAACATCAGCGTTCTAAATTAGATCCAAAATAAAAAAGGCTTATCTTTGTTGGATATGGTGATGGTATTAAGGGGTACAGGTTGTGGGATCCTACTGCCCACAAGATCACCATTAACACATATGTAATATTTGATGAATCATCTCTTATCAAATCAAATGTAGATGTTCAAATGAAAGACGAAGTACTTAAGTATCAACATATTTAGTTTGAAACTCATTCAAATACATATGAAAGTGAACATGAACAAGTTTCTGAAGATGTTCATGAAGAGGTTCCTACAGAGGAAAACATGGGTGATGATGACATTAAACAGATTATGGATGAACCACAAACTTCCCTAAGGATGTCTACATGGGTCAGAGTTCCTCCAAGAAGGTATGATGATTTTGTTTCGTCGGTTTCTTTAAGTACTAATGATGATGAACCTTTGTTCTATCAGGAAGCTATGAAGGGTTCTAACAGTGATAAATGGAAAGAAGAAATGAAGGATGGAATGAAGGCATTAGAGAGGAATGCCACATGGGTGCTGGTAGAACTTATAAGAGAAATAAAAACCATAGGTTTCAAGTGGGTCTACAAGCTGAAGAAGGGTGTTGATGATAAGGTGGAAAGGTACAAGGCAAGGTTGGTTGCGAAAGGATATTCTCAGAAACAAGGTATTGACTTTCATGAGATGTTTTCACCAGTTGTAAAGACTATTTCAATTCGAATTGTGTTAGCATTACTTGCATTTCTTGATTTAGAGTTGGAGCAACTAGATGTTAAGACTTATTTCTTACATGGATATTTGGATGAGGAAATTTACATGAAACAACCCAAAGGATTCGTTCAGAATCGCAACAAGAAATTTGTTTGTAGGTTGAAGAAATCATTGTATGGTCTGAGGCAGTCACCCAGACAATGGTACAACAAATTTGACTCTTTCATGGTGAGCCAAAATTATACAAGGAGTGAGTATGATCACTGTGTCTACTTTAAGAAATTTAATAATGGCATATTCATTATCTTAGTATTGTATGTTGATGATATTATTTTAGAAAGAAAAAGAATAACTGAGATCAATGGGTTAAAGGCTAAGATGGCTAGGACGTTTGATATGAAAGATCTAGGAGAAGCAAGGAAGATTTTGGGCATGGAGATATTCAAAGACAGGAGGAATGGTAAGCTTTGGTTGTCACAACAGAAGTATGTTGAGAAGATACTTTTGAGGTTTGGTATGAATGGTGTGAAACCAGTTTCATTCCCTTTAGCTTCCCATTTTAATATTTCTTCAAGTTTATGTCCTAGTACAAAAGAATAAAAGGAATATATGTCTCGAATACCACATGCTAATGTAGTAGGAAGTTTAACGTATGCGATCGTTAGTACAAAGCTATACATTTCACATGCAGTTGCGGTTATCAGTGGGTTTATGGAAAACCAGGTAAAGAGCACTGGGAAACAATGAAATGGGTGCTTCGGTATCTGAGGGGCACAAGTGATTACTATATCACCTATAATAATGGTTATGAGTTAGTCTATGGATATGTTGATTCTGATTTTGCAGGTGATTTGGACAAGAGAAGGTCGAATTTAGGGTATGTCTTTACTCTTGTAGGTGGAGCTATTAGTTGGATGTCAAAGATACATAACATTGTTGCTTTATCCACTACAGAAGTAGAATACATAGTTGCTTCACATGCTTTCAAAGAGGCAGTTTGGTTGAAAGGTTTGTTTGGTGAGTTTGGAAGGATGCAGAACAAAGTAAAGTTACTTTGTGATAGTCAAAGTGATATTCACTTGGCTAAGAATCCAGCCTACCACATTAAAACAAAACATATACCTATCAAGTACCATTTTGTAAAATAGGTCATCGATGAATGTGGAGTCTCTCTTGAGAAAGTGCATACAAAAGAAAATTGCGCAGACATGTTCACAAAACCAATATTGTTAGAGAAGCTACGATGGTGCTTGGCTTCTCTTGGCTTGCAGAAAAGGTGATGAAAAAAGGAAGGAGCAAGGTATTAGGTTAATTGTTGTCAAGGTGGAGATTGTTGAATATGTGACAATGAACAGGATGCAAGATCTGGTGGTTGTTGAATGAACCCAAATAAGATATGGTAGTTCAACTGTTTATTGCAATATCTCATAAATCTCTCGTATATTGTTAATTTGTTGAAATAAATTTGCTAAAATGGAATGCAACATTTATTGCCAGCAGTTCATGTAACTGTGTAAATATTTCTATAAATCCATGAAGTCTGTAGAGGCAAGGAGAGAGTGAGTAATTTGTTGTAATCTCCATGATTTGAATAATAAGACAACTGATGCCTCTTCTTGGTGGACGTAGCCCAATGTTTGGGTGAACCACGTAAAATCTATGTCTTTATGATCTATGTGATTGTGTTTTCTGCATTTGCAATTACAAAACTAAGTAGGTGGTCACAATCTATGTATGATCGAAATACAGAATGTTGTGATTGAAATGTGTATGATCGGAATACAGAATGTTGTGTGGGAACATACTATCAGGAACAACGAAAAGAGAACTCCTTCTATGATTGGAATGTTGTATGATGGGAATTCTCTATGATCGGAGAATGAATACTCTATGAGCGGACATGTATACTACCATCATACCATTGATTCAATACATAATAATCTATGATTGGACTAATCATGATGATCAGAAGATCAGAATATATATGACACCTCTCTTTGTAAGCCCCAATCGATAGGCTACCTGTGCCCATAAGATTGTATGATCGGAAGATTGGAATTCTATATGACTGAAGATTGTTTCAATACAGAATTTGGATTGTTCAGAGCACACTCTCCCTGCAATTCCATGCCCTAGTCTCCCTGCCATGATGCCCTTGTCCTTCAGGGTTGGGTTGGGGCATATAATAAGGACATAACTCAGATTCCCTGCAATGGCCTTGCCGCCCTTTGGGGTTGGGTTGGGCATATTCTAAGGACTAAAATAAGAAAATATAGAAATATATAAATATATATGTCGAACTTCGAGGGCTGTGAAGTCGGACTTAGAGGGCCATGAAGGATAGCACACGAACTATTTCTGGGGATAGCATAGGAACTATTTCCGGATTGAATTGGATTGGGGGAGCCTTGTGGGTTGGGCAGGGGGATTCTTTCTTCCCCTCTTTAGGCCTTGAACCCTAGCCTAAGGTTTTCTTTCTATCTCTTTGACATATTGCCAGTTAACCTCTTTAGATCATCTATTTCACCTCTCCCTGTGGTCGAGCGACTCGCCCCTCATTCCTCTCCCATTGGTCGAGTCACTTAACACACCTCAATATCCATCTTTTCTCATTTTCTTTAATTACCCGTTGTTAAGTGAAAATAGAGTAAGGCATGGTCTTGACATTCGTACATTCATAAGGTCAAGACAACCCAATAACTCCATAGAATTTCATTTACCAAGTGTTTCTTCCTTCTTTTTCAAGTGACTCGCGGTAACTATAGAAAAAATGAAAGAGACCAACGGGCAAAGGTAAAAGTGTAATTACATATATAATGATATATATATTTTTATACGATATTCTTCTATTGATGAAATCAAAATAGCTATTGGGGATTGCTCAAGGCTTCCCAAATCAAATCAATAAAAATATATCAAATTGTAGCATCATATACAGAGATAGATGCCAAATATCCTTCTATGGGTGGTCTGCATTCTTTTTTTAAACATCTCGAAATAGAATCAATTCTGGTTCACCTTAATTTCAATCTCACTACTCCAGTCGTATTACTAGTGCCAACCACCCTAACTACTCCCACTGGGGGAAATTGTATCCTCGCAGGAAATGAAGAACCTCCTTCAAGCACACACATGCCCATCACAACACCTACCCACATCCCAAAAAAGGATAAAGGTAGGCACCCCATGACTAAGAGCAGTAAAAATAAGGTTTCTCCACCTCCATGTGATTTGTGCAATGTTCTGGGACACCCTACTAATAAGTTCCCTACCCTCCCAAAATTGCAATATTGGCTTCGTGCACCCCTTTTCCTCACCTCACCAGCTGGGGGAATTATAAGAAAATCATGACACTCCTCATTACGTAATAATAATCCATATGCTATTTGTAGTACTTATGGGCATTACACACAACTTTGCCTGGATCTTACGCATTATAAAGATTCCCTTGAAGCTATCCACCAATCTTAAGTACCTACCTCCTCTCCAAGCATAAACATACCTACACTTTTAGAAACTAAATCTGACTCTTCCACCTACATTTATTACCTTTCATCTAATTACTCGCATTCTTTTTCATTTGAACAAGTCCCCAATAAAACTTCAGTAGATGTACCTACAGCTCCAGTGGAGTCCTCATCGGTAGAAATCCTTGCACCTTCATTCTCATCCCCTAAGGATCCTCCATTGTTTGATACTACAATACCCCCTTCCTTCACACCCTGGGCACCATCAGAGTATCCAGGATTCTCGATCACTTCCACTAGTTTGGGTTACTCCCATCCAACTAGTGGTAAGAAGAAGGAATGGAAACCCAGTGGATCTGAGGCTACAACCCCCTTAGGATCCTACCTCCATGTTTTCAATGTAATTTGGATGGCCATGCTCCCCATAATTTTCATATGTTTCCTCTGGAGTGGCCTATGACTCCTCCATCGCATCCTCTATCTCATGGGGGTTCACCTGACATTACCTCCAATGACCTAGACACGATGTCATCCGATTGTGGTACACTACCCTGATCAAAGACCTTATAATCGATGTGGAATTTTCCACAGTGTATATCATGCCACTTATGCCTATTCATAGCTTTATCAACTTGAATATCAATGTGAAAACATTGTTCATGTAGGGAATGCACATTCTCCCCCTTTTATGAGGTATCCTCCTTAGAGAAACAATCTCCTCAGCCTCATATTTCCACCACCCATTCATATGATTGCTCCTGATGAAGTAGTTATAATTCCTTTTTTTGACCTCTTATATTATTCCACGAAGGAGTCAGACGACGTTCCCAACATTTCTCATTTTTCCCTTGGATATGAAGAGGCCTCTTCATCATCTAACCCAACTCGGAGTAGGGGGCAGACTTCGTAACCCAAACAAAGTCCTCCACTTCCTGTACACATAGACCATATTCCACCAAACAATAGGCTTATCTTCCCATACGAGAACATATTTGCACTACCTAATGATTATCAGGGTGACTACTGGGACATGTTATACATATCGTTTTCTATTGAGTCCATGAACTATGATATTTTATCATTAACATTTGGCATGGACATCAGAATCTCCCCATCAGTGGAGATTTCTCCCTTACACCCATCCGGGACACAACCCACATATATTGTGTCCTCCTCTTTGGAATAGTCATCCTCTATCCCTTCATCACATACCTTTGGAGCTTTGTACAATGATATCATTGTACCCTCATCCACTGCATATGACTCCACATTTCTAGATATTTTTAGTGGTTCCCTCTTCCATTTAGGTGATAAAATCCTATAATATATGATAAAACTTGAGTATCCTTAGGACAAAATTTATCATCGTTCCTACTTCCTCCCTTAGAATGATTTTGAATCATCCCCAGACACTGGAAAATGTATAGTCGAGACCAAATATTTTCTCCCTCCCAACCCTATTAATTAGTTTCATAATCCTATCCCTACCCTGGATGCCTTCGAGGAAGGTAATATGGGTAATATCTCTCCCACTATCAAGGTGGATATCTTCGTTACACCAGGTGTCATTGAACACATCCTCCTTAGTGAATCATGCTCCCCTGAGGAGGTTGTTGATTACACAAATATCTTTAAAGAGTTATGTGATGTCTTCATCTGGTCTTATTTGGAGATGCTTGGACTCGACCTGTACATTTTTTAGCATCGCATCGACACTTTTCCTAACACACTTCCAATCAAGTAGAATCAATGACCAATTCATCCCACAAAGGCTCTAGCCATCAAAGAAAATATTTATAAAGTCCACCAAGATGGATTTATTTACCCCATCACATACGCATCATGGGCATCAAATCCCATCTCCGTTAACAAAAAATAGAAAACCATTCAAGTTTTCATTGGTTTCCATGATCTCAACAAATATTGTCCCAAAGACAACTTCCCCACACCACTTATTTACCAAATTTTGATCGGTGTACTGGCCATGAAATTATTTCCTTCATAAATTGGATTTTCAAGATATAACCAGATCTAGATCCACCCTCAGGATCAGTACAAAACCACTTTCACCACACCATGGGGGACTTTTGCATATCATGCTATTCCCTTTGGACTAACAAATACTGGAGCCACATTCTAGCATGCCATGTCCTATGTGTTCCATTGTAATACCCCGGTTTTGACCCCGTTACATATATAATGTAAGTATATGTCAATATGATGGATTCATGGTGAGAAGATCAAGGCCAAGGCCCCACTATTGACTTTCTAGGCATAGTGATATGGACCATGTACTAGGTGACATGATATAGAAGTAATGCTATGTAAATATGCATGATGTAATAATGTAAATCGGGCTGACTGTGCAAGGAAACAAAATGAAAGTGGAGCATGATTTTCCACTAGGGAGGGAAAGGAACCAAAGCCATTGATAAGCCAATTAAATGATGAAAAATTCCACCCTTGGAACCTATGAACATAATCTACCTTGTTTCACTTTTGTTTCCCAGTCATTAATTTATTCTAGGAAGGTTATTGAGGTAGTTATGAACCATGGGAAAAGTGAAAACCTAGAAAAGAGAGAAGCATGGGCTTCCAATTTAATATGGTAGTTAGTTGTAAATTTAGGGGAGTGATTTTTCTTTCCCAAGGAGGAAATGAACCATTAATTAGATACCAGACAACCATTCATTCATTTGAATTCCATTCTTTCCATGAAAAAACAACCATTTTCGAGTGCAAAGAGAGACACAGTTCATGAGCATGATGAACCCTAAATTTAAGGTGCAAAGGAAGCCGACATTCATGTGATGAGAGATAGATAATCAAAGGGAAATTTGTGTTATTGTAAAACCATGGATTTCGAGAAGTAATCCGAGCTAAAAGAGAGCCTGTAGAGTTCCCTTTCCTATGGAAAGAATTGCTCAGCTTGGGGTGGCCTCTTAGCAGAAAGACTATATGTTGGACAGAGTGCCTACGGTTGGGTGGAACATTTCTCTTACACAGTCAGTTGCCCCAGACAACATATAAGGCCAGTTTCTTGATTGAGAATTCACCAGGATAGGGCGAGTTGTCGTTACGTAAATATTCCATACATAAGTCCAGGTTCACAAAGGATAATCTCCCATCGTCTCTCGCTAAAAACATGAAAGAAAAAGTGAAATATGGGAATCCAAGTGATTGGAGTGTATGTCACTAAGTAAAGAATGTTTAATGAATCCTCACTTTTTTAAGCAATATTGGAATTTATTGATTTCATAAAGTAGTAATTCTCACAATTGTTTAAATAGGAAAAGTGAAAATAAGTCGAATTTCGTAATAAGTTAAGAACTAGAAGCTTAACAGTCATCTAAGGTGGTTTAGGAGTCATATAGGATGGCTCAAGATTTAGAGAGTTGGAAGGCCAAGAGAAATGAACTAAAAATATAAATAGAGCTATTACATTCAAGCAAAGGGTTATCTTTTCAGGTTCCATTTTTTGCATTGTAAGCTATATTTCTATGTTAATCAAGAGACTATTAATTATATAGTGTGTTTAGACTCTGACAGAGTTGTCCTTGGTCTTGGGACTATTCTATCCTCTCTCGGTTCTCTTGGTTCTTATTAGTATGAGCATTATAACCTATTGGACCATTATTGTGTTATGGTGTGTATTCTCACTTATCTTATGCTCATGATCTCAAATAATAGTCTAGACGGTTGTCCTCTCTCTGCAACTGGGCTTGGTGGGGGCTTGGTGGCTTGTTCCTTTATTTTACTCGGTCGCACTCGTATGAGAGCTAGTGGCTCATGCACTAGAATAGGAACCTGTTTGAATTCTACATCTTCCTCGTTGAGATTATTCTTTGGTAAAATGAAAAATCTTACTCATGAAGAATGAGGGTGAGGAAGGAACTAGCTCAACCAACGAGAGAGTAAGGATGACTCAAGGAAGGCCATTCATTCGTAACAACTCTCTCCCTCGAGAGAGGATCTATTAATTTCCCACCCCAATAGAAGGATTTGTTGTTATATCCCTACCTACCTCTTTCCTCTAGATAAATTACCCCCAATACATAGGTAGGAGTTAGGTTTATTTCCTTTATTTTAAAGTGTCAGTTACGGATATTCGCCTGATACGGTATTGACCCAATCACACTAGTTAAACGCTATCAGGGTCTAGTCTGGGAGGTTTGGTTGTGTGGTATTCTCTATAGAGTGAGGAACATAGATCTGCTTCTTTCCTTGATTGTAGAGGTGCCAACAAAGATAGTCAAATTGAGAGTGGTAAAGTAGTGTGCATTTCACTCTCGGGGGGCTCGCGTAGCTCAACAGACATCCTCCCTCTTGGGAAAGTACAAATATAATTAATGATATTTTTTTTATTTGGAAAAGGAATGAGACCTCGTACCTGAGGTATTGATTAATTGGACTGAAAGGGAATTGAATCGTATAAAAGGAAGGATTGATTTCTCTTAGGTAGGAGAGCAAGGAAAGTGCCACACTTCATTCTTTCATGGGAAAGAAAGGATGGATTGATTCTCCGCATTCACCACCTCCGCATTTTCCTACCATAGCTCTCTTTCTCCTACTTTTTCGTAGTCGTAATCATAGTCATTGCAGCAGGAGTGAGATGTAGATGAAGTACAAATCCCTTATTATAATACATTACATGACTTCTCCTTGTGTTCGTATAGTTAGTTGCTTCCTACACTAGCACCGATACCCGCACCCGCAATGACCTGACCCGCTAACCTTGATGTCTTTTCTTTCTTGGGGTTGGAAAAGGATTGGGCCCCAGTACCCGCACCCGCTAATCTTTCTCTCATGCTTCCCTACTCCCTTGCTCTCTAACTTACCTACTCTACTGCTCACCTACTCTACTAGTCACCTTCTCCTCTTCTCTTGCTCCTACTCCCATTATCCCAAGTATCTCACCTAGATATCTTCTTAATATTCTTTCTTCCCTATCTATATTGCCTGGATTTCTTCCTGGATAACCTGAGTCAATCGGTATAATGCGTGAGGTGGATTTTGGAATAAGATGTGTTAACGTATAATAATATAAAATATAACTCCCCCCATACTGAAAACTCAGGTCAACTGAAATATTTGGTGAGGAATCCGGAGATAACAAGGATGGAAGGATAGTGACTCTCAAGCCCCATTAGGAAAGTTGAAGTATCAATCATATTCCCCTACCTAAAGGCTTAAATTTTGGTAAATCAAATGCCCCAACTGGCTAGATTGAGTTGTTTGACCTTGCCCTCTCTTAAGGCTAGAATAAGGGTAGTGCCTCTCTCCTACCCCTAAAGGATAGTTAGAGTTCTTCCCCTTACCTCTCTTAAGTATAAGGAAGGATGTGGAAAGTATAGTTACTCCAATACCCCTAACGTCTAGCTTGGAGTTATTCTCCTTGCCCTTCCCCTTAAGGTTGGTTAGGTTGGTTACTCCCAAGCCCCCTAAAGGCTTGTTGGAGCTACTTACCTGACCTCTATTAAGGTGGTGGCTTAAGGTGGAGTGATCCATTCCTTTTCACCATTTGATGAAGCTAGGGGGGATGTTTGGGGCTAGGCTAATCATTCTCAGAAAAATAGTATAGAAAAATAGAAGGATAGGGCTCATGACCTAATGAGGATGACCCTGCACATGTTGATGAATAGGAGGGATTGTATGAGAAGTTCTAGAGCCTACTTGAGATGTGGCATGTGACGTTTCATGTGGAGGATTAGGATAACTATAAGGCATCAAGGGACACCCTACAAGAGGTGGGGCATAAGGAAGGCTAGATCCACAATGGATTACCATATCCATTGGTTCTAGGGGGATACATATACAGATGGTTCTATGAAATAGACCTAATAACACCATCTGTTGCATGACATGCCCCAAATGTAATAAGTCACCTGAGGGAGGATGAGATCCATCAGGGAGAATGGTGTACAAATACCCTAACTGGGCATAAATCAAGTAATATTATTGTGCGTTTTGGATGGTTTCCACCTCAGTTCGAGGCACGATCATGGACACATCCTTTGCTATTGGTGGAAGTCAATACTTTCGAAATAATTATAGAAGGAATTGGTCATTAATATTATCTTTTCATAAGCCTCATCGTATACACCATTCATGAATGTGATCAATGATATGTGTTGGCCCTTGTTTATGGAAGGAAACGAAGAGTAAGGAAAGCGTGAAGTACAAACTGCGCGGAAAACACATTGACTGATATTGAGTTGAAGTGGCCAAAGAAGTAGAAAAGAAGGAGCAAAGTAAGAGAAAGTGATTTGTTGAATGAAAAGATTGAGGAAGACAGATCAGCAAGGAATATGGATCGTGGAAAACTCATCAAGTGGAAGAATATGTGAACGAGTGCTTTGGAGCACTTCGCGGAAAAGAAGGAAAGATAGGTTGGTGAAGCCCTGAAAACATGGGTCAAGTTAACCTAGGGTTTTAGACACCTAGGGTTTTAGCATCTAGGGTTTTGACACCTAGGTTTCAGCCTAAGGTTGTATGAGAGTCATTGTAATGTATAAATAAAGATAAATAGGAGTGAGTAAGGGTTCGTTCTGAGTCTGTCGTTGTTGTGGATGATCATTATTGTTAATACCATTCTGTAGTGTGTGAGAGAGAAGTGTTGTGTGTGAGAGCATTCTATATTGTAAGATCTTCATCTGGGTGCGAAGATCAACTCTACAACTGGGTGCATAGGGAGGGGAGAAAGAGAAGGAGAGAGAGATCTGCAAGCTAAGTGCACAGATAGAACTATATTTTTTCACATAATATATCAAGAAACATAGTTTTGTGGATGTAGCCCTAGGGGGAGGGTGAACCATGTATATCTTGTTGTTATGTGTGATTGATGTTGTGTTGTTCTTCTTTCTGTTATAATGTTATTGCATCCTTGTGTTAGATCTGAGATGTAACTTGCACAGTAGGCTTAAGCGAGATAAAGGATAAATAGATAGTTGTGTATTATTGTGTTGGATCCGCTTTGCATTTCCTCTGGTTGTAGACACATGTGTCCTGCAACCCCCTATTGCTACTTCAGGTGAGACTGCATATGCTTCGCAGGTGTTTCTGAAAGGGCCAGTAGTTAGGGCTTGTTGGTGCGCTGTTAGAAATGAACCATGGGTCTTCCCCTGTGCCAACAAATGGTTCTGTTTTCAGGACCGGGATCTTCCTGAGGGAATGTCAAGGTTGTTTCCATCGAAGACAGAGATTCAGTAGTGGATAGAAGAACAAGAGAGAGACTTCGCTGAATCTCATAATAAGAACCCTAATCTTAGCACAGAGGATTGGCTGGGAAGGTATATATTTACTAATATACACGAGATTTTCTTTGGAGGAATTAATAAAGAGCTACACGAGTGGCTAGCCAGATTAGCAGATACCTAGTTTGAAATAAGATCTAGACCTCTTGTGGCTTGGATGTCGGCATTGATCAAGAAGATCAAGAGATTTGATAACGTTGTATCCAGAGAAGTAGACCATTGGTTTGATAGCACCATTGGAGGGTACATTACTAAGTTTTCTATTGATAGAGTAGAGTCATATAGCCAAGCAAAGAGATATTTCTTTAAGGGACCTAGAGGAAATTTTTTACAATTTTTGAAGTTGAAGATCAAGATGCTATCACATGAGAAGAACATATTGAAGATACAGTAATTGGCCAGATTGAAAAAGCTAATGTTCAAGAACTCATACAACAACAATGACACGGAGGTCAGACACACGCACAGTGGGAGAAACTTCAAAGAGGTTCCTTTGGCAAACCTGTTTGAGTAGAGCCATGAGCCACTGGCACAAGACGAAGGGTTCTACAGTGGAGAAGAAGAAGAGTTGGTGAATGAGGAACATTCAGAGTCCGCTAGGGCAGATGAAGGGAAGACTGAAGAACCTCGCCGAGAAGAATCAGAAACTTCAATAAATGCACCAACTGTCAAAGTAAGTACTACTACTCCTCCTGTTGTTTTAGCAGAATTAAGTAACCAGAGTATTCAGAATTATCAGAGCACTCAGAGCACTATTACCAGTGGTTCAGTGCATACTCAATAAATAAATCTAGGAATATCTATGGTATATGAGATGAGGTTACCCACCTTTAGGGGAGATGGATCTGAAGCTCCTGATCAACATTGGTTCTTATGCAAAGCTGTATGGAGTATTAAGAATGTCACTATTGAAGCTGTTAAGAGAGATAAGTTTAGTACTACCCTGAGAGACCGTGCACTGAGCTGGTACATAAAATTTGTCCAAGGAGTTACATAGACTAAACCGTTGAATGAAATTAAGACTGCGTTGATTTTCGAATTCAAAAAACCCAAGTCAGAGTCGTAGTTCATTACAGAGCTGAAATAAATCAAGCAGAGAGTAGTTGAACCTGTGTGGGATTTTGATCATAGGTTTAAGACATTGACATGCCATTTGATTTTTTAGATTCGAGATGAAAAGAATAAAGAATGGTTCAATGTTGTCCTCTTTCCACACATTAGAGTCCCTCTGATGCAACATAAGATCACTTCCCAGGCTGAGGCATTGGATATCGCCATGAAAATAGAATCATCCCCTATGGCAGAATCCAACTCAGGTATGAGTCAAATTTTGAGTTAGCTAACTAGCTTATCTCTGCAGGTCAAAGATATGAAGAAAGATAAGGGAAAAGATAAAAGAGAGAACATCTGGTGTATCCGATGCAAATAAGAAGTTCATGACAAGGAGCATTCTCACCTATTTCATGAGTACTTGGCTTCTGGAGCTCTGAGCCCTTTGAAGCAGGTTACTTTACCCTAGTGCAAGGTATGTAGAAATAGACATCGCCCTGGTGAATGTTATTAAATGCAAAAATATGTCCAAACACCTACCAACCTTTACTGCACATTCTGTAAATATGTGGGGCATGATGAGAAGGACTATAGGGCTTATGACCTCTTCCATGAAATATCAAGAGACACATATAAAATTCAAGGTGATGTTTAAATCTACATAGTTTAACTCTCCGGGAAGAGGAAACTTCAATCCTCATGGTTGATCCAGAGGAAGAGGAAGAGGATGAGGCATGGGTCGAGGTAGAGGATAGATCATTTGTTATAATTGCACACAACCATGACACTTGGCAAGGGACTGTTAGAACCCTTGTGCCACTTGCGGCTACTACAAATCATTTGAACATGTTATTGAATATTGTCCTATGTTGTTAGCCAAACTTCAAGAGAGATGAGGAGGAAACCCAAAAGTAAAATTAATCTCAACAGAACCTCGCGGAGAGGATCCTAGAGTCATTGTTATCACTAGAGGAGGTGCTTCTATAGGAGAAGACAGGGCGACTCCAACAAAGACTATAGAATAATCAAGGGTCAGAATAGCTGCAAAGAAGACACAAGAGTTTTATCTGAGGAAAGAAAAGCAGATATTTGAAGAGGCAAGAAGAGAGTTTGGAGAAGATCAGGATTCTTCATCAAAGTCACAACCAAAAGTGAGAGAATGTGGAATGCAACCAAAAGTGAGATAATGTGGAATGCCCCTGGCATTCGATCAGTCTGCATCACCAGGAGAAGGAAAAGAGGTAAGAAAGCTTATCAGTTTCTTGTATACATTCATTGATTTGATTAAGGATGAAAGAGACATACAATAACTAAAACACTTGATTTGACACTATGAACCAAGGAAGGTAGACCCTCTGCTGAATAGAGAAATACATCAAGTATCCAAAAAGAGAAGGACAAATAAGGAACTACACTTTAATGCTCAGATTAGATATTATGATATAGATTATGTGTTCCTCAACTTGGGATCAGAATTCAATGTTATGACAAAGTAGACCTGGGCACTGATGGGAAAACCTAAGTTAATTTATTCCCCTATCAGGCTCAGGATGGATAATCAGTAGGCAGTAATCCCCTTTGGGAGACTGGAGCATGTCCCTATGGACATCGACAGGGTAAGGACATTTGTAGACTTCAAGGTGATTGAGATAGTTGATGATAGTTGTCCTTATCCTGTTGTTAGGAATTGATTGGGATTTCAACAATTCCACTGTTGTTGACTTAAAGAAAATAAGAATGACATTTGAAGGTGATGGCCTTAGGGTCATTGCACCTATGGATCCTGATGAAGGTTGCAGATACACAGAACCCATCAGAGAATAAGACTATGCATATGAGCTAGAGAATATATATAAATTGACAATGAGACAACATTATTACATTAATCCTATAGCATATGGGAATTTAAGCTGGTGAAGTGACAATGCTTGCTCATCGGACTCAAAAGAAGCACTGGAGAATTGGCAGAAAAAAATGTATGAAGTTTCTGCGTGGAGGTGTGCCATATTAACCAGGGAAGTTCGTTGGATTGGCACATAAGTAAGCAATCTTCCCACATTTGATGGTTTAAATCATTTAGAAACATTCTTATCAGAATTTGAATAAATTGTACTAGTACAACAAATATTGTTGGCACTCGATGAGGCTTTGAAAGCAATGCCTGTTGATTAAGGTTGGTTTTCATTGATGTCAACCCTTGAAGAAAGTCTAGTGGCACAAAGGTTTGTGTAATGGACCCAAGTTTGTTTGATGTAAAGATGAATCATTATTGTCTTTTCATGGTTGATAATAATTACAAATTGATGAACTCCAAAGTGAAGCCCTCACGGGAAGACGCTTTGCGGATTGAGTTATCCTAGAAGTATGGTAAGAGAACCCATGCTTATTTGTGGAATAATAAGATGAAGGCCAGTGAATTTTTTAGTGAAACTATCCTATATGGATATTTCTTGTCATGCCATTTCTGGTGGTATGTGGAACGTCACATAAATCCTCACGGTTAGAGAGTTATGGCCATGAGAAGTTGGAGAACCCAGGTTTGGGTAATGGACCCAAGTTTGTTTGATGGATAATGGTATGAGTTTTGATATATTTTTAGGTAATACTATTATATATGGATATTACATTTCATTCCATTTCTAGTGGTATGTGTAACGCCACATAACTACTCACGGTTTGAGATTTATGGCCTTACGAAGTTGGAGGACCCTCATATGTCATCTAGAAGCCCCAAAAGATCAAAGTAGTCAAAGTGGTTTAAGAGATTTTAAAGGTAAATAATAAAGCGAAGTGATGAGTGCACTATAATTCAAAGTGAATACAAAATAAATTATTTAAATAATAAATTTAATGGAGAAATTAGAAGTGGGTTAACACTAAAATAAGAAAAGTGGGCAAAGTGACCTAGAAGATGTCTTTAAGGAAGCTACTTTGAGAGTATAAATAAGAGGCAAGGATCTCTCATTTTAAATCACACTTGATCATATTGAATACCTATAGGTGTCTGAGTTAACAA
>SNQJ01S0055067.1:164648-202295 GCA_010110895.2 Picea sitchensis | reverse complement strand
CATTTGTGCCTTCTTCATCCTGCGAGCCATCTTCGGCGATTGTGCCTTCTTCTGTTGGCTTCTTCTTCAGATGATGATAGTGAGGATGAAAATCCACCTCTGCCTTCTCACCTTCCTCCAAATGAGTCCTTTGAACCTGAACCAGCACCAGCTCTAGCTCCACCGCTTCCT
Source organism: Picea sitchensis (assembly GCA_010110895.2). NCBI lineage: Eukaryota > Viridiplantae > Streptophyta > Pinopsida > Pinales > Pinaceae > Picea > Picea sitchensis. The sequence goes on along the minus strand of SNQJ01S0055067.1, from coordinate 202,124 downwards.
AGATGGGTCTGTTCAACACGAGGAATATTTGCCAATCTTGTTAGTGATCCTTCATATCAGCGTCAGACACATTCATAGTTCTAGAAAGCCTCTTCTCTTTTGGCTCAAGTTTCAGAGACTCATGATCCAGAGACATTTGCAGAAGCTTCAGTTCATTCAAATTGGGATACAGCAATGAATGAAGAGTATCATTCTTTAATGGTGAACAATATTTGGGATCTTGTACCTCTTCCAAAAGGAAGAAAACTTGTCAGATGTAAATGGGTCTATGTTAAGCCCTAAATAGTGGATCATTACCCCTTAATTAGGGAATATTATATTAGTAATGTTATTTTATTTATGTCGGCTTTAGTCCATTAGTTGTAATTATACCTCCTAGTCTCTTATATATACCAAGGAGACATTTTCATTTTGAATCATCTTGTAATTGTACATTTATGTGGGCATAAGGAGGTTTCCCCCTCGAATAGGCTTATTATCTGAGTTTCTCTCTTTTTCAATGTGTTGAGTACTTATTCTAAGGTTTTTCTATGCTATATTGATATTTGGTTCTTAACATATGGTATCAGAGCTCAAGGTCTTGGGGTTTCGCTGCTACATCTGAGACACCTTGGAATTTTCACTATAAATTTTTTTCTACAACATTTCAGAAGGAATGGCTTGGAATATATTTAGTAGACGGGTCAAGGTATGTTGGGTTAAAATTTCAGCTCCTGAGGCCTTATAGTTTTGGAGATACAGCCTATGCAAGATAGGGTTCTAGAATCATCCAGAAATGAGTCCTTGCCGAATTTTCGCTATAAAATTTTTTATGTAATGTTTCAGACCCTGAACTCTAGAGGATATTCACAAAAATTATGAAGGTATCTATGGTAAAACGTTCAGCTTCTGGGTCATCTTAAATTTGTAGATACACCCTGTGGAAGATAGGGTATTTGACTAGTCTCAAGAAGGTGTTCCAGGTAAAACAATCATAACTTCTTCCTAGAGTATCCAAATTGAGTGAGACCAGTTTCATTGGATAGTGGACAGTCTGTAGTATTTTTGGTACAAGTTTCGAAATTTTATATCATTTATTTTGTGTGAGGCACGCTATACAAGTGAGATTTCCTGGAAAGGACAAAAATCAACAAGTTGTGGGGAAGTTACCATAAATTCCACTTGGCACATCCAATTTTGATCAGACCTATGGCATTGCAGAGAAGAAATATCAGAGAACTACAAAAAATAAATTTTCATACCTAGAAGAGTCGAAACTTTGGAGATACAGTAGAAGAAACATTGTCTAGCATAACCACCTCAAAATCAAGGTTCAAAAGTGATACTTGGCCAACATGCCACCCAAAAAGGGAAATTCTACACCAAATAAGCCTCCAGAAAATCATAATTGGACTCTTGATGAAGGTGAAGAAATGCATAGGGACATAAATGATTTACAAAAGAAGACAGGAACAAAATATGAACTACAAGAGATGGAAGCTAAGTTGGAGGCAATAAATACTAAGATGGATGGTTTAAAAGAGGAGATCATGGAAGGATTGAAAATTTTTGTAATAGAGAGGACACCTGAAAGTGAAAATGTATCCCATGAAATTCATGATGAGGACACAATGAAGGTGAATCAATAATGGAGAAACTCTAACTTTGGGTTGAATACCAACCACGTTACTAAGATCGATATGCGGAAGTTTGATGGCAAGGACCCTATCACATGGATACTTCAGATGGAGCAATTCTTTGATCTACATAATGTTCCACATACACAAAAGGTACGAAATGATTCTTTATATTTAGAACCCAATCAATTTTTATGGTATAGATGGATTTTTTCTCGTAAATCACTCGCCACTTGGACAATTTTCACGAAATAAATGATAGAACACTATCAGGATACAAGGAGCAATACCTTCTTTAGCCAATTGATAAATCTCAAGAAAAATGGTTCAGTTACAGAGCACATTAAGAACTTCCAAAGATTGAGTATAAAGGTAACAGATATTCCAGATGAGCACTTGACTGATGTATTCATAGGAACTTTAAGAGATAACACTCAACATGAGGTTCGCCTTTGGGAACCCAAATCATTCAAAATGTCTCCTATATATACCAAGGAGACATTTTCATTTTGAATCATCTTGGAATTGTACATTTATGTGGGCATGAGGAGGTTGCCCCCTCAAAGAGGCTTATTATCTTAATCTCTCTCTTTGTCAAGGTGTTGAGTACTTATTCTGAGGTTCTTTCTATGCTATATTGATATTTGGTTCTTAATAAGGGTAGCCTTGAAGAGTGGATATTCTTTTGGAAATATGAACCCATGGTTTTTGGGATATATTCCATGTTTCTTTGTATATTTCATCTCGTGGGCACACAATTTAAGTATTTTCCAAGATATATTTATTCTTTATGAAGTGGTGGATGGGCTCATTTTAAAACTAGTTGGAGACTTTAGGTGTGAGAAAAAGCATATCAAGTAGTAGAATCCTTTAATTCATATGCTATTAGCTGGTATCCCCTGGGGAGTTTTTGATGGGGCCAGCCAGGGGCATCCTCCTCGTTGTGGGGTGGGAGTTGTTTCATATATCTCTGGTGAATTATTTTAAGGTAATATATGCCCCAGGTAGTGGGTCAAACATGAAAGCTGAATTTTCAGCGATGTGGGCGCTTCTTTTTATGTTAAAATTTTTAAATCTCAGGAAAGTCCAGGTTATGGGAGATTCAAAGGTAGAAATAGATTGGGAAAATGAAAGAATACAACTTTAGGGGGTAAGCCTTTAGCCTTTGTGGTATCATATCAGATATTTCCTCTCTGAGTTGGACTGGTCATTTTTTGCACACATTTTCAGGGAAGTCAACACCATGGAGGATGATCTATCCAAAGAGGTGTTGGTTTTGGATGAGGGTGATTTTATTTCCCAAGAATAGTTTGAAGGAAATATATGCGAGGAGATGCCTTTTCTCCTTTAATTTTATCTGGGCGTCTTTTTCTATTTTTATAATTTTAAAATGATTCAGAAATGTGTATCTACAGTAAGAATGGAAATATTATGTATGGATCACAAAAAGTATGATGTTATTGTGGGTTTTGTAAGATGGAAGTGTTTTTTAGAGGAGATGAACAAAAAAAAATTCCAGATATGTATGAATAAAAATGAGCAATACTAATAAAAAAGGATAGATATATGTATATTCACTATTGGAATATAAAGTTTTTTCTTTCTTGGAACACACACACACACACAATTCTCAAACTTAATAGAGAACTTTATCAAAGAATTTTGGCTAGGTGATTTTTTCTCAAAATTCATTACTGTCAATTTCAAACAAGAACATGAACCAAGTGACTTAGATGATGGATATAAAAGAGAGAAATTAAAAATGAACATCAATGAAGAGATCTAGGAAGATATGGGAGATTTTTTATGGTTGATCTAAATATCTAATTATGACATAGTTGTTATGGTTACTTAAAACTATCTAAAGACCAAATTATACAATAAAAACAAACACATGAATGAAATGATTGAATAAAGTTTTGACTTCGTAGATTTATTGAGCGTAAACCCAAGTATCCCTTTCTTATGTATGTGAATTATTTTACTATTGCACATATCTAATTCCCACAAAACTGACCTTCCGTGTAATGTAAAAGAAATAATCATTATATAGCAAACTGAACATTGTAAACGACACAAGATCAAGTGCCTTTCACTCTTTCACAACCTATGAGTTGTATGTTGTGATTACAAATATATTTTTCATCACATCTAATAAACATTGGTTTACCACTAATCGTTGTTGTGACAACAAACTCGGTCATAAGTCTTTACCTTTGTCTACGAAATAGAACAATTGAAAACAAGGCACTTTGCTTTACTCCAATATGAGTCATCATTTTGAGGGGCCTTCATTACTTTTATCATAACCCATGTTTCTCTCTTCTACCTTGAGTTTCGTGGAATTGTCCTAGAACTTACTATCCATGATTTTGGAAGCCCTTGTAATATTTAAGACGACAAAACAATTTTATTTTTATTTTTACCCCACACATTATAAGTCATTTTACATATTTAATTGAATAATTCCTATAATTTCGGGTGGGATTTTGGGAATCTATATTTTTTTAAAGATATTTTATGAATTTTTTTTGTCCCCATCCGATGTAAAATTTTGGGCACCTTTTAGGTTCCCTCTTTGAATTTCCCTATGGTTGAATTAAACCAACAACCAAACAAAATTGCTCATAACAATCTCACTTGGCATAACAAAACTTCTCCATCTTTAAGTTATCTCAAACTTGTCATCTCATCTAGTTTATAGACTTTCTCCCTAAAAAGGTTCGCCCCTTTCACTCATGCTCTAAATTAGGTGAGGTGAGACAAAGGGGGTTGGGGGAAGGTCAAGTGGATGGGGAAAGGGGATTTTGAATATGCATGGTGATTTAAATAGTTTCTAGTGACTAAAATAATGAAATAAAGAGGATTATTTTGAAAAACATTTTATACAAAACCATAGAAGATGACATCATAATTTACACAAAATGTTAGTCATGGTTGGACAATTATTCATTAACTATATAAAAACCTGATGTTTGAGGTTTGTTCCTTCAAATTTCCTATAATAAGTTTAATATGATCATATATATGTGCAATGCTTGATCCAGGTGGGTATTGGTGGCCACCCACCTATTCCCACTGGCTCCTCTTGACAATTTTTAGTTCAACACGTTCTTATGTACTTCTTTGTAATTGTGGTTTCTACACTTTCGGGGTTGTATGAATCCCTACACATCTTCCAAGTGGAGGATGGTGGCTTCCCACCTAATCCAACTGGATTACTTTAGAAATTTTCATGTCAGCACATCTTTTTGTACTTCTAGGGCCATTCTGGGGCCCTAAATGGTGTTTTTTTGTCTTTCCATAGTCAAACTATAAACAAAGTCAGAGTTTGACAACATAATGTGTAGCTCTAGAAAACACATTTCAAACGGGCTATCACGGACCTAAAATAAAGGTCGTATGCAAAAGTTACGACCCCGAGAAGTTGAGGTACCAACTTACCCATCAGGGCCGACATAATTTTTGGTGTTTCATCTCCTAGGATTAGGTTTTTGTATGTCTAGGGTTTTGGAATTCATGAGTAATGTTAAAAAGGCCTCTGGAGCCTCATTTCAATCATTCTACTCAGACTGATGCACGTACCAACCACATCTCTTCTCGGAGATAGCTACCAGCATTCGAGCAAGTTGTTTTCAATTTTGTAGTTTTATAGTTTCAACCTATTTTATTTATTCAATAGAAGTTATTGTTCACTGGATATCTGTGGTTGTTCTCCCTATCTCTGTGTTATTGTATTCAGTATGTTTTTCATTTTGTTCTGCTTTTAAATTCGAATTAATGGTATCTGAGAGGTCTTCTCTTCATTTATTTTTCTTTGTGCATGTCTTYGACAAGATCTGGGTACAAGACGTTGGGACTCGAACTGGTCGATCCTTTGTAAGATCGGTCGTGCTAACCCTSAAAACAACCCATGGGGGAAGAAAATAAAGATGATGGAGTAGAAGATCCTTTTAAAATGTTGCTCGAGGAATCWCTTGCATGAAAAAGGAAYGAAATGATGGACAACATTGCACAGATCTTTCGGTGGKTGCCCATAGGAGATACATCTTCATCAAGTGGCCATGCAACCCCCTTTAAGATACATGCAAATTTTGATATTCCATCATTTGAAGGACTGTTAGATGCGAATGATGTAGATAAATGGATGAATCTGATCAAAGGGTATTTTTYGGTCCACCATTTTTTCGATAGGGAAAATATTACTTTTGCACTCCTTAAGGTCGTCCCCCATGTTAAGGACTGGTGGGATACTTACTCTGAGAAAAGGGAAACAGAGGAATTTGTAATATTTGTGGTCGCCCCCACATGGGATTCCTTAAGGGATGCAATTAAAGAAAAGTGCTACCCTATTGGGTGCTACGAGGACCAGTACACAACATGGACCACCCTCCGTCAGGAAAGGGAACAAACAATACCAGATTTCACCAATATTTTCCATACCCTGCATACCAAATTGGGTATCAAGACTCTGAGCGACATATGGTGCTCAAATATTGTGGGTGTCTACATAGATACATTCAAAGAGAAATGGATTTTATGGACATCGCATCATTGGGTACAAATTATAGATATGTTGTCAAGATCGAGCATAAATTTAAGCAGAGGAGGTGAGAGTTTGGATCTGCAAACTCCTCACAACCGAAGCAGGGAAAAGGTGACCCCAACCCAAAAAATAAGGGAGAGAGTGAAGATAGTCATTATTAGGACAACCAGTCCAAGATGCAACATAAGAAATTTAATGAGAAGTCGAAGAAAGACACAAGAAAATGGTGTGAATACCATAAAACCCCTTGGCACAACACCAAAGAATGCCACTCCAAGTAGTCACTAGTGGTCGAGTTGAAAGCTTCCAACTAAGAGGCCAATTCTGACTCCGAATCAAATCTCGAAGGAGGGAAGAAGATTATCGATGTTGAACTTAGTGCCACTGTTTCTACCACCAAAGTCCAGCCCAGCGAACCAAAAGAACCAGAGGAAGGGGAACACCTCTTTCACTCGCAGATGTGGGTAAAGGGGGATCCTCTTCATTTCATTGTCGATAGCGACAGTGAGAAGAACCTGATCTCAACGAAGGTTGTCAAGCAGTTGGACCTGCCAACAACATAGCACTCGCAGCCCTACACCATTGGCTATCTTCGCCAAGGAAGAGATCTCCACATCAACCAACAATGCCTTATGCCCTATGACATCAACCCTTTCAAAGACGAGATATTGTGTGATATTGCTCCCCTTGAAGTTTGTGATGTTTTTTTAGGACATCCATATTTGTGGAAGTGACATGCTATGTATGAGTCTAGACCCCACAATGTTATTATTACTTTGGGTAGACAATTGTACAAGATACCAGAGATAGCACCATCCATTGCTATTTCTTTAATTTCTACTAAGCAATGCAGTAAGGTCATTTCACAAACCAGGAAGTTCGTCTTCTTTGTGATATGTGCTCATAGTAAGTAGAAGGTTTATGCCACATCTGTGGCCTCTACACAGAGCCTCTCTTTGCAACAGAATCATGTGGACATCTTCTCCTCACCCACTGGGGTACCTACGCACTGCCAAGTCAAGCATCCAATTGATCTAACCCCCGATGCACCTCTACCTAATGGGCCAATATATCTTCGCTCATTGATAGAAAATAAATCAAGCAAGCATCAGATCCAAGAGTTTCTTCAAAAGGGGCACATTAGACCCAACTCCTCCCCTTGTGGAAGCCCGATTGTACTGGTACAAAATAAAGATGGGACCTGGCGGCTCTGCATTGATTACAAAGAATTAAACAAAATCCCAATCAGGAACCGGTACCCAATTCCCAGAATTGATGACCTTCTTGACCAACTCAAGGAGGGAAATTTCTTCAACAAGATTGACCTAAAGTCTGGCTACCACCAGGTTCCCATTGAACCAACTCATGTATGGAAGACATCTTTCAAATCTAAAGAAGGTCTCTTTGAATTATTGGTCATGCCATTTAGATTAATAAATGCACCAACCACTTTCATGAGGTTGATGGATGATGTATTGATACCCTTCACCAACTCTTTTGTGGTGGTATATTTGGATGACATCCTCATCTTCAACAGAACTTGGGAGGAGCACATGCAACATATTCAACAGGTTTTGAGCACTCTACGACAACACAAGCCATATGCCAACTTGGAAAAATGCTCCTTTGGCATGAACATGGTCCAATACTTGGGATACCTCGTTGATGAACATGGGGTACATTTTGATCCAACTAAGATCCAAGTCATCCATGATTGGCCAGCCTCGACCAAACTAATCAAGCTTAAGAGCTTCTTGGGACTTTCCAACTTCTATCAACGGTTCATGTTGGGGTTCTCCCAAATTTCATGGGCCCTCATCCAAGTGACCAAGGGTGGTGGTAGGGAAAATTTCGTGTGGGCGAAGGAACAACGATGAGCATTTGATGATCTGAAGCATCACATGTGCTCAACTCCAATACTCTCCTTACCTGGTATTCAAAAACCATTGGATATTGAGATTGATGCATATGACTGTGCTACAGGCACAATTATCACTCAACACGATCATTCGGTAGCATACCATAGTGAGACACTCTCATATATTGTCCAGAAATACCCCACCTATGACAAGGAAATGTATTCCATTGTACAATCCTTTCGTTAATGGAAACATTACATTATGGGAAATGAAACAATCATCCAAATTGATCACAAGCCTCTGCAGTTCATACAGACACATGGGAAGTTGCAAAATGACCACCATCAAAAGTGGTCCACCTACCTGAAATAGTGCCATCTCAACATCAAGTATAAGACAAGGAGCACAAATCGTGTCGCTGACTGCCTCAGTCGACCTCCCGTGGCTACACTCACCACCATGCTCCATTCATATAGGCATGAGGCATCTGAGTGGCCCCAAATTTATCATCAATATCCAGACTTCACCACCACCTATCAGCTCTTGGGTACAGGTGCGAGTGTCACCGATTTTCACATTCATGATGGAATTCTATGCCATTTGGGCCATCTCTGTGTTCCTGCAAGATAGCATGCAAAGCTAATTTGGGACGCTCACTATAGTCGGATGGCATGACATTTTGGAATGGAGAAAACTGTGGTCGTTCTGTAGAAACATTATTATTGGCCAAAACTTCGATAGGACATCAACAAGTATATCAGATCTTGCACTTTCTATTCCATTTCCAAGCCAACAATCAAGAAGAAGGGCTTATACACTCCTCTTCCTACTCCTGAGAAGCCTTGGGAATCCATCTTGATGGATTACATGTCTGGCCTTCCATCCACCAAGCAATGCAATGATTGTGTACTTGTGATAATTGATCAGTTTTCAAAGATGGTCATTCTCATAGATTGCAAGAAGAGAATCATAATGGAAGATACTGCCAAGCTCTTCTTCGAATGTGTGTGGGTTTATTTTGGGATACCACAGACCATCATCTCCTATCAGGACAACAGGTTCCTCGACACATTTTGGTCGAGTATTTGGTCACTGTTGGACACCAAGCTCACTAAATCCACTGCTTTCCACCCCCAAACTGACAAACAAACAAAGGTCGGCAATCATATGATTGTGCACATCCTGCGCATGTAAAACTCTATGCATCCATGTACATGGCATGAGAGTCTTCCCTATGTTCAACACAACTACAACAAGGCTCTCCATAGCTCCACTGACCATAGCCCATTTCAGGTGGGGCTTGGATTCCAACCCTTGGTTCCCATTGATGTTTCACTACCTCTTGTAACTACACATGCATAATATTCCCATGTTTAGCCTGAGGAGGACAAAGCCACCAGGTTCATTGAGAGAATTGAACACATCCGCCAACAAGTCTATGATATTTTGCAGAAAGCCAATGCTAAGTACAAAGTACACCATGATCAACACTGGGTACCACACTAGTTTCAAGTGGGAGACAAGTTCTGGTTACATTTGCAAAGAGAGTGCCTTATAGGGCCCCATCGGAAGCTCCACCCACTTGGATATGGGCCTTACACTATCACCAAGGCTATGTGTAGCAATGATTTTGAGCTCAACACTCCACACTTCCTTAGATTGCACCCATTGTTCAATGTGGACCTCCTTCGACCATATTTTCCACCATTATTGGACACCTTAGAGATCACATAACAACTAAAACCAACAGAGCTCAACCCTGACTGCATGGAACATGCATCCATTGATTAGATAATGGACACACAGGTCAAGGACACTCTCTAGTAGAGCATCCAACTTTATCGGGTTGTTAAGGCAGGGCAAATCCTACACCAAGGAAAGTGGCTCACCCAGGGCCAAATTCAGCAAAATTTTCCTCACCTGATGGGGAAACTCAACGCAATGGAGACCATTTCTTCCTAAGGGGGGAGGACTGATCCAGGTGGATATTGGTGAGCACCCACCTATTCCAACTGGTTCCTCTTGACATTTTTTATTTCAACACATTCTTCTGTACTTATTTGTAATTTTGGGTTCTACACTTCCGGGGATGTCTAAATCCCTACACATCTTCCAGGTGGAGACTGGTGGTTGCCCACTTAATCCAACTGGATTATTTTGGAAGTTTTCATGTCAACACATCTTTTTGTATTTCCAGGTCCATTTTGGGGCCCTAAACAATGTTTTTTGGCTTTCCATAGTCAAACTTTATATAGAGTCAAATTTTGATGACATAATGTGTAGTTCTCAAAAATACCTTTCCGATGGGCCATCACATGCCTAAAACAGAGGTCGTATGCAAAATTTACAACCTCGGGAAATTGAGGTACCAACTTACCCTTCGGGGCCCACACAAATTTTGGTGTTTCATCTCCTAGGGTTAGGTTTTTGGATGTCTAGGGTTTTGGCATTCATGAGTAATGTTAAAAAGGCCTCTGGAGCCTCATTGTAATCATTCTTCTCAGACAGATGCTCATAGCAACCACATCTCTTCTCAGAGATAACTACCACCATTCGAGAAAGTTGTTTTCAGTTCTACAGTTTTACAGTTTCAATCTATTTTATTTATTCAATATAAGTTATTGTTCACTGGATATCTCTTGTTGTTCTCTGTATCTCTGTGTTATTGTATTCAGTCTGTTATTCATTTTGTTTCGCTCAAAAATCCAGATCAATGCTAGATTTTCATTAGTTTTGTTAACATTAGATTTACAATAGCATTTTTATCTTCTTTTAACAATCAATAACCATATATTTAAATATATAAGTAGCATATAAACAAGATCAATAAGAAACAAATATTTATCTTGGGAAAACCCCAAACTCAGAGAAAAACCCAACCAACTTTTCTTAGAGAGAGTATTCCAATACAACCATGAACAAACTCTATTCACAAGAGCAAACCAACAATGAAGAAACCCTGATAAAAAATACTTGTCTCTTATTATTGTCAAACCCTAGCGAGGGTAGACAACTGAGTAGCACCACCAAAATTGCATAAGATAGGCGCATCACTAGAGAAATATAATGCACCACAGCACTGGCAACTAGTAACTGCAACTGTAACTGGCACTACAACTGCAACTATAAGTTTAATTGGCATGAAGCAACTGGGAAACGCCATAAAATTTTAGTGCAACTCTTCCAAAGGTAGTGCATAAGAGAAACTGCGAAGAGCCACCAAAAATATCCTTCCCAAGTAGGGCACACTCTCTAAGAGAACCATAACCTAGAAATAGTGAAACTGTCACAACTATAGCTGCAACTACCTAGTGCACACTGTAGAAGGAGAATTATGTGTTTGTACAAATGAAATGATCCATCTCTATATTTATACTAATCTAGGTGCCTGTCTAGGGCCGAATTCTATTATGGGTCTTCATATTTACTTTATCATTTTCCGGGGTGTTCTTCAACTGTTCAATGGTGTTATTTTGACTTATGGAATCTTATTCTTCTCTAAGAAAACTTGTCTAGGAGGGAATACCTCCCGCAACTAACAAAACATCAACACTCTCTCTTATCTAGAGAGGTATTCTTCCAAGATGTTTTCTTCTAGTAGTCTAATGACTACCACTATAGTCCAATGACTATAATGTAATCATCTAGTAGCCCCAAGGCTACTACCATGCCATCTAAGATCACAACACTGTAATCAACTAGTAGCACATAGCTACTACCATGCAACCCAACAATCAACTAGTAGCACAAATCTACTACCATGTTATCTAGTAGTCTCCACGACTATGTAGCAACCAACTAGTAGCACAAATCTACTACCATGTTATCCAACAATCAACTAATAACACAAAGCTACTACCATGCTATCCAACAATCAACTAGTAGCACAAAGCTACTACCATGTTGTCATGACTATGCAACAATAAACTAGTAGCACCAAGCTACTACCATGCTATCTAAATATAGTCTCCATGACTATGCAACAATCAACTAGTAGCACACACCTACTACCATGCCATCAACCATAGTCATGATTTGTAATCAACTAGTAGCTACAAAAGATACTACCTTACAATCCAATGATCTCCATTACTATGCAACAATAAAATAGTAGCACATAGGTACTACCTTTCCATCAGCCATAGTCATATCCTACAATCAATTAGTATCCTACTACCATGCAGTCCAATGGTCTACATGACTATGAAACAATCAACTAGTAGAACACAACCACTACCATGCCATCAACCATAGTCATATGTTGCAATCAACTAGTAGCTACACAAGCTACTACCATGCAGTCAAAAATCTCCATGACTATGTAGAAATCAACTAGTAGCACACAACTACTACCATGCCATCAACCATAGTCATAGTCTCATGATGATGAATCTCGTAGCACGAAGCTACTCCCATAGTCTACATGACTATGCTATGATGTTTCTCCTCTCTTGGTATCCCTTTTCACACCCATCCACTGAGCATGACTACCATATCACTCCCTCAGTCACTCTGCATGACTGATCTAGGAAGCCCTTGTCCAAAGGGAATTCTTATAGAGGAGAAACATCATACCTCCCTTTCAATGAGGGTGGACATTATGCATCACGCTAAGCTTGTCTATGGAGTACTCATACTTTACTCTAGACAAAGGGTTGGTGAGAATGTCCGCTATATGCTCATTTGTGGATATGTACTAGAGCTCCACTACTCCTCTCTTCATCATGTATTAGATGTAATGGTATTTTATCTTTGTATGCTTTGAATTTTCATGGAAGACATGATTCTCTGAAATATTCACACAACTTTTATTATCACAATATATCAAGGTTAGCTCCAACTCTAGATCAAATAACCCTGCAAGCAACTTCCAAAGCCATATTGCTTCATGWYTTGCAACACTAGATGCAATATACTCTGCCCATGCTATACTRAGTGCCACTAACATCTATTTTCTGCTTAACCATGAGATCGTACTTGATCCCAAACTGAAGCAACATCTTGATGTGCTTTTCTTTTCCACTGCACTCTCTGCCCAGTCAGAGTCTACATAACCTTTCATCTTTAATTCACCATCCAAGACATATCCATGTCCATATCCAACTGTACCATGTAGGTACCTCAACACATGCTTTGTTGCTATCCAATGTACATGTCTAGTCTCAACCATGTATTAACTCAATGTGTTCATTGAAAAACATATATCTGACCTAGTATTAACCAAGTACATCAAGGATCTGATCAATTGTATGTACATTGTGGGATCAACCAAATATGAAGATGAATCACTCAAGAGATTCAGATTCATAACCATAGGTGTGGTCATGGACTTACAACCCATCATCGTGAATCTCTGCAGGATCTCAACTGTATATATTTTTCTTGGCTAATGAAAATCTCATTTGGCCTCTACCACACCTCTAATCCTATCAAATCTAGATCCTTCATTTAAAACTATAAAGTGAGATTTCTTATGCACCCATCTGTGAGCTACTCACCCCCTATAAGAAACATGTCATTTAATATCGAGGGGAAACCATCCCCAGGCTCATCAAATAACTATTTGTTCTGGCATACCATGCCCCGGGTGCCTGCTTAAGCCCATACAAATATTTATTCAATTTGTAGACATGAGAATCCTTCTCATATATCTTGTGGTTGCTCTATGTACACTTCTTCTAGCTACTGGAGAAAGTGTCTCATCATAATATTCTCCCTCTTTCTGGGAGAATATTCTAGCCACAAATATCGCTTTGTACTTCTCTATATTTTCATCTGCATCATGCTTGATCTTGTATATTCACTTGGAAGTCACCACTGACTTCCCTTCTGGTCTCAGAACCACTTCCCACACATCATTCTTCATGATGGATTGATACTCTTCCATCATGGCATCCTTCCACACTTTCTACTTCATAACTTCCTCATAAGTGGAAGGCTCTGAATCAATGATCCTCCTCATCAGTGCTACATTGATGGAAAAATTGTGGGGTCTCTTGCTCTCTCTGGAATTGAGGAAAAATACATATCCCAGTCCTTCTGACTGGCTACCTCCTCTGTCACTGTAGAAAATTCTACTGAAACAAGGGAATCCTCCCAGGAGGTATCATTTCTCCTTGAAGTCTTTGAAGATTCGATATAGCCTCCTCAACTCATGGCACCTATCTGTCAGTCCTAGAAGACATCTCTCTCTCCCATCTGAATCCAAGGGGTAATTCCTTTGAATGACCTGGTCTTACTCTGAGTCATCTAACTCTATCTGAGATCATGATCACTTTGAGTCTGCATGATCCCACTACATCTGTTGACTTCCTCTGAAGTCTGATCTCATATGAACTGTACTGGGAGGTTTCTCCTCCCTACTGGATCCTAAGGGATAACTCCTTTTGAGCTCTGGATCCTTCTGAGTTAGTACTTGGTGGGGCCATATTCCTCACCATTGGTGGAGCCATATAATCCTCCTCATTATATGGATCATCAATTCCATATAACTACATGCCCTTTTCATCCTGTAAAGTATCATGGGACCATGCTGGTCTCTTCCTGGTCACTGTAACGTTTCTAGATAGGCCCTTATAGCTCTAATGACTCTTCCTCGTGATATGAAGAGTGATCAACTGAATCGAAGGGATCTGCATGGTCATCTTCAAAGCCTTCTTCTCCTTACAATCAATCTCCATATGAGATACTATGTATCTCGCAAAAGTACCCTTCTTTCCAGAAGGTTTTAACTTCATCCTCTTCTCTTTTGGTACATGGATGTGTACGTTCATGTGCAAGAATCTATCTCTGTATCATATGATCCATGTCTTAGTTAGAGACCATCTAATATATTTCCTCCTAAAATCATCATTATAGCTCCCTCTCAGATCTATCACTTGTGACCTTCCTGCAAAAAGAGCAACAACAAGGGAAAATAGCAAACAAGAGCAACATTCTTATGATAAGAACAATAATAAAAAACAAGAACAAGAACAATCGTTATAGTAGATCCTTCTTAGAGCTATCACTCGTTACTTGCTTGAGACAAGAGCTAAAACAAAATACAATAACAAGAAATACGAACAACACTCTTCAACACTCTTCCAATGTTGTGACCAATCATTCCTCCATAGTAACCTACCCGGGACAAAGTAAAAAACCAAGAACATCTCCTATAAGATATCAATGTCATTTGTAAATAAGTGCATCATTAGTACATGATGATCATTGTACTAACAGTATTCAAGTGTCACTAAACATTTGATAGCAATTGCAGTAATATAATTCTAAAGACTTTTATTCTAGTTACAACACTTAGGCTGCAACAATATAAAATATCAAACCTGATATGCAAACCTGAAGTATAGCTACTGCTATCCCATTTGAGTTGTTATATACTGTAGAAGACATTCTCATTGTTACCTCCAACTCTTGGGATTCCTTTGAGTGCACTAGATCTAAGATCCCTTGGGATCTACTATCACTGCTTGGACAAAGGTCCTTTTGCCAAATGTACATTTCTTGGAAACTCCCTCATTTTATATACGAGTGCACCAGAGTTTTGTCTTCTAATCTGAGACATTACATCAATAATAAAAGTTATAAATCTTAATAAGAAGATTCAATGTCCAGGAAAATGTCAACAAGCCTAAAACCATAAAAATTCAACTTCGAGGGAAAGAAAATCTGAAATATGCAACATGTGTCCTAGGGAAAGGCGAGACGATCTATGCTAAAATTTGTCCCACTCAAATTAATAATAAGTGCTCAACGATATTGAAAAAATAAAACTGTGCAACGATAGATTGCATGTGCAACGACAAATCTCAATAATGTGGTAAATCTCACGATCTTGCTTCCAATGGTTAGATTGTTCTGAAGGTAACCAACTCTGATACCATGTTAGATTTTCATTAGTGTTGTTAACATTAGATTTACCATATCATTTTGATCTTCTTTTAACATTTAATAACCACATACTGAAATATATAAGCAACAGATAAACAAGCACAAGAAGACACAAATATTTATCCTGGGAAAACCCCAAACTCAGGGAAAAACCCAACCAACTTTTCTTAGAGAGAATATTCCATTAAAACCATGAACACGCTCTATTCACAAGAGAAAACCTATAATGAAGAAACCCTGATAGAAAATACTTATCTCTTCTTCTTTTCAAACCCTAGCAAGGGTAGAAAATTGAGTAGCACCACAGAATTGGCACAAGATAGGCACATCACTAGAGTAAGATAACACACCACATAACTGGCAACTGGTAACTGCAACTACAACTGTAATTGCAACTGGCACTGCAACTAAAACTGGAACTGAAACTGCAACTGTAACTGGCATGAAGCAACTTCGCAACACCACACAATCTTAATGCAACTCTTTTGTAGGTAGCACACAAGAGAAACCACCAAGAGCCACCAAGAACCATCGAGAATATCCTTCCCATGTAGGGCACACTCTCCAAGAGAACCAGAACCCAGAAATAGTGAAATTGTCACAACTGCAGCTGCAACTACCTAGTGCACACTATAGAAGGAGAATTGTGTGTCTGTACAAATGAAATTATCCAGCCCTGTATTTATACTAATCTGGGTTCCTATCTGGGGTCGACTTCTTATTCTGAGTCTTCATATTTACTTTATTATTTTCCAAGGTGTTCTTCAACCATTCAATGATCTTCCTTTGACTTATAGAATCTTCTTCTTCTCTAAGAAAAGTTGTCCAGGAGGGAATACCTCCCACATCTACCAAAACATCAACATGAAAAGACATTAAATATACTTATAACCGACTAGATAATGATTTCAATTTTTTTATCATCCACTACAATTCAAAATGCATCTCCTAAAAATGTATTTACCAAATAGTAAATATCTATCAAACCCACCCAAATAGGATTAAGGAACAGTGTGTGGACCGTGTGCACATACTTATTGAAAAGCATTTCATTTTAAACAAATCCCAAAAGTGGACAAACTATAGACTAAGAGCTTACTATAGTTCCATATATTTTACATTACTATTCAACAACTCACAACAACTACTAGACAAAGCTCACTGTTTACAATGGAAAAAAAAATCCCACCCTTTTGAAATGGCAAGACTAAAGTAGAAAAAACATCTACCAAATTTCACATATTACTTTAAACTCAAATTGGGCATTAGAGGAAAATAAATTTATTGTCCAACTGACCACAATTAGAGTCTTCTGCTACAAATGCTAAAACATGAGGTCTTATTAATGAAACTATGGACCCATGAACCCAAAACAACTACCATAAATAAGTTGCATTTATTTTCTATGGATTTATGTCATATCATATCAGAAGGGCATATGAGATCCATATAAAACAACTTATAACAAGCCTTGGATTCATTCATTGACACTTTCATGAGAGCTATGTAAAACAACTTAGATCAAGCCTTGTCCAATAGGCATTGTGATCCAAAATGGATCATTATATAATTTGTCATATATGTTAATACTTTCTATGTGGAAACATTGGAGTTATTGACTTGTAGGGCCTATTTTAGGGGTAGGTACTACTTTTTTGATTGGGGCTGCAGAAAATTTAAACCCCATTTGAGGCCTTAAATGGCCATTTTTAGGGTCATAACTTTGTAAACAAAGTTTTCAACCTCTTTGCACTGTTCTACACATTGATAGGTTTCCAAAGATGCAAATACACCTCAACTGAACTTCATATGAGGAAGTTATGCCTCCCGCAAGTTGAACTATCTTGCGTACCATCATGCCATTGAGTGGATTCCATGTCAACATCCATTACTCACACATGTGGAGTTTTTCACGTGTGGAATTTAAAGACAATTATAGAGAGTTCAAATCTCTATCCCTAATCAGGAGTTGAGGCACAAAAAAAAAAACCTAACCCAAACCCTAAATGGATATTAGGCCATGTTAAACACTTGGCCTCTAGGAGAGGAAGGGGTTCCATTCTTATTGTTCCATAGTTGAGTGGATCAACTCAGAGTAGGATATTGGAGAAGAACAAAGGAAGTATAAGATCTTGTAGCAACCATATAGGCCACAGTTTCCTTGGAAGCTCCATAGTGAATACTTCCTTTGTATTTGCATTTCATAACTAAGAAGAGAAGAGCAACATATGCCTTACCTTCTTGTTGTTTTTTTCTCGTATTGGGTTTTCTTATGGTACACCTTGTGTTCATTATGTGGATGGTGTTTTATTTTCTTAGCTTATTTCCTTTCAATTTTAGTTTGTTTTTAGTATTTTGTTGATCCGAAAAGATCTTTTACACGACTATGGTTGAGTTATTATGCATGTATTGATTAACCAATTAGGAAGATTAAATAAGGATAAAGGAGATATGAGAATATATTACATCCATATACACATGTGCAAAACTAAAATTAAGCAATAAACAACAAAAAACCATAACACAAATGTGATAACAGAGTTCGACAATCTCACCTACATCTTAGGGCCTTGTCTCGATGGGCTTTGCTTATTTATGTTTGAAGATTTACAATTAGATCATGATAGTTCCAAAAGGTTACAACAATGATTTGGTCATGTTATACCAAATCTCATGAACCCATCAAAATTGACGGCACCCAAATCGGATGAACGAAGCTCCCAGAAATGGCTCGCAAAGGTGCGCTCCTCAATAACTTCCCTACATAACAATGGCCTTTGGCTCAACAATCCGGTAGCATAAACCTATTCTGAACCACCACTGATATTCCATGGCCTCAATAAGGCTTGGTTTATATAGGCTTGAAGTTTTTTATCATCTCCCAACTTCCCCCCAAGATCTGGCCTCAAAAAGGGCCCAATATCTCCCAATATTAGCCAAAATTTCCAAAATCAGCTAATAAAATCAATAAAATCCATAAACATATGGTCAAAACCCACTTTATATTTAATAAAGGAATAATCCCCCCAATATGGCCGCATGCCCCGTAAACTCGTTCATATGGCATAAAAAAGTGGCCAAGCGCCAGCCCAAAGGGATGAGCATTGGCCCCTAGCCCGTAATACTCGATCACATGCGCTATTTCATAGAACCGCGCCCAAAGAATATTCTCCCAAACCACAGTATTATCCCTTGGTTTCCATGTGGAGGTTCCCTACCCATAGGACCCACGCCAATCACATTAATCCTTGTGCCAAGCTGTTGTATGGAGCGTCGTATACGCTAGGATGTGGGCGCATGCTTTACACATAACCGTGGGTTGATGCTATAAAACTGTGTCCCAAATCCCTTTGCATCGAGCTGTGTAGTGGAGCACTCCAATGTAGATGGCGGTTATATGGAAAACATAAACCCGCTGGCTGGGGCTTAGCCCCAACCCCCTTCGCCTTCGTTTATGCATTTAAAACACTTTAAATACAATAACATGGAATTGTAATAACAAGCCCCTCCATACCGCGTTGGCAATCTGACCACTACCAAACATTTTCCCCCATGCAGAGGTCACGCGTTCTATCCCTCTAGCCTCCATCATTCCTTTTACCATATGCCCACGAATGACGGGGTGCCACGTGGCAGCCCATGCTCGAGCCATGTGGCACCGTTTAATTTTCCCTTGAAAAGTGTCACTTGTCAACACTCAATTGGATCGCTCTTATAACCTACCAAGTCAGCATGTCGTACCCTACCTATGTCTTCCACGTGTCACTGTACGACAAAACATGTCAGTTGTATGGGTGCCACGTGTCACCCTTTCAATGGTGACACGTGTCACCTATCGGTTGGTCCACCCATACATACCACGTCAGCAGTCTGTTGTGCCCCTGCCACATCATTTGTACGTCCTCCTACCACGTGTCATGCTGCCATGTTAGCATGATGTCATGCTGACGTCAACATTGACTTTTTGACTATTGATCTACTTGAATTTTTTCCTGTTTGGAAAAACGATCAGAGTGCGATAACTCTCGCATACAACGTCCATTTGAGGAAGTAAATATATGGACATAATCAGTGCAACGAGCTAGTCAAAATGGAATTGGTTTCATTCGATTCTAAGAAATTGCATTTTTGAGCCTTTTTTAGCCCTATCAAGCTTCTAGATCCGATTCTGGATCATTTGTTCACTAAGATAGTAATATTTAATCTGAAATCTAAAGTAAAACATTTCATAATAATAAATTGAAAATTATTGTAAGATCTATTGTGATGCACTATTTCAATGGAATATCCACGATAATTTTATTCGACAACACAGGTATTCCAACAGAGGATGAAACCTTCAATAACCACTCACACAACGAGATAAAAGATCAACACACCGATGTTTTGACATGCTAAAACCCCTATGGGGAAACATCCATGTCTCCAACAAACTCAGCCACTTGGAGCAGTTTATTAATGCAAAAGAAAAAAGATTACAGAGAGTTTCTCACAATCAATCATCGGCAAATGACCCTCCATGCTCTTTAAATAGAGATCATGGACCAATTGGGTGTTAATCCATGGTTCAATGGTCATTAAGATTGAGGAGAATATGAACCGTCATATCACTCTATGTCGGGAACATATCGCGACCGTCGGATTTCCTAACTACAAATGCATACTAAAGAAACACACTTTTACCTAACGAAACATTAGACCAAGTAGATCTTAACTAACTTCTAAGTGTCTAAATATACTAACATCCCCCCTTAAGAAAAACTTTGGATAGGATTGAAGGATTTACAATAGTGACACAATAGGAGAAGGAAGGGGGCATTAGAGCCTATCCCCCCTTAATGACAACTTCCTGAACTCCTAAAATAGATCGAAGTTTGGAAAACTTCGCTTCTATAAGAGACTTTGTGAAAATGTCTGCAACTTGATCTTCTGTAGGGAAAAAGATCACTTCAATAACTTGATCATAAATGAGATTTCTGATGAAGTGCATGTGTATCTCGATGTGTTTGCTACACTGATGTTGAACTGGGTCTTTTGTGATCTTGATGGTACTCTGATTTTCGCACCAAATGATGGTCGAATCCAGCTGTTGGAATCAAAAATCTGAAATAATTTGTCGAAGCCATAAGGCTTCCTGACTTGCATTTACCTCTACTCGGTACTCTGCTTCTACTGAAGAAAGTGAAATAGCCTATTGTTTCTTACATGCCCAAGTGATAGGTCCTGAACTAAGGTTGAAAACATAACCTACTATAGACTTCTGATCATCAAGGTCGCCAACCCAATCTGAATAAGTGAAACCAACCAATAAAGGAGTCCCCCTGAACTGTAATGTATCCCGAACTGAATTGTACCACAGGCATAGAGAAGTATCCTTTTAGCTACCTTCCAATGGATTTCATGGGGTGTTTTCATATACCGGGAAACAAGACCAACAAAAAAGGAAAGATCAAGACGAGTATGATTCAATTATAAGAGGCTACCAACTAACTGACGGTACAAGGTGGCATCAAATTTGGGAGAATTACAGGTGGCAATAAGATTGAATCTAGACTGGAAGGGAGAAGGGGTTGGTTTACAATCATCCATGTGAAATCAATGAATAAGGTCACAAGCATACTTAGATTGGGAAATACAAATTCCTTCATTGGTTTGCAAAACTTGGAGGCCAAGGAAATAGTGCAAAAAACCTAAGTATGTGATTTCAAATTTTTTCTTAAGGCTAGTTTTCACATGGTTTAAGATTTTTGAGTCACTACTAGTAAGGATAAGGTCATCAACATAAAGGACAAGGATTATGAGATGGTTCCTACTTTCTTGGCATAGATATTAGGATCAGATTGGCATCTATAGAATCCAGTGGTAATAAGAAAGTTGTCCATTTTGGCATACCATGCTCGGGGAGCTTGCTTAAGACCATAAATATATTTCTTAAGGTGACAAACAAGGCTAGAGTCATTATGGACATAGCCAAGAGGTTGTTCCATGTAGATTTATTCTTGAAAATCTCCATGCAAGAAGGTAAAGTTAATATCCATCTGATGTACCTCCCATTTATGTGAGGCAACAAAGGAAAGAACAAGGAAGATAGAATTCATTTTGGCTACAGGGGCAAAGGTTTCATTATAGTCAATTCCTTCAACTTGGGAAAATACTTTCGAAACTAACTGAGCCTTGTGTCTTTCAACACTTCCATCTGATGCATACTTAGTTATGTAGAATGTTAAGAACCAAATATCAATATAGCATAGAAAAACCTCAGAATAAGTACTCAACGCATTGATAAAGAGAGAAACTTAGATAATAATCCTCTTCGAGGGGGCAACCTCCTTATGCCCACATAAATGTACAATTCCAAGATGATTCAAAATGAAAATGTCTCCTTGGTATATATAGGAGACTAGGAGGTATAATTACAACTAATGGACTAAAGACGACATAAATAAAATAAGAATAACATTACTAATATAATATGCCTAATTAGGGGGTAATGAGCCAGCTGTTTAGGGCTTGGTACAGCATCCCTCCCCTTGAGACAAGTTTTATTTGTAATGCTCGAGTAACTCTGGATGCTTACGTATAAAGACTCATCTTCCCAAATTGGAATCTTAATTTGGTAGTTCCTCCATTTAATGAGATACCTACAGAAATGGATCTATTCTCAGTGGTGAATTCCTTCTACCGATTGATGGCTTAGGATCCCAATATGATTTTTTCCTTCTCGTCAAGTTCGAAATATAGTTTGGTAGGATCTTGTCACCTATAACCTTGTTTTAAGCATGAAACGGAAAATTAGATTGTACTTTCTACGTGAAGATCTGGAGGCAACTCTAATTTTTATTCCATAGTACCAATTTTTTGCAAGACCTTATAAGGGCCATGGTAATTTGGTGATAATTTATTATCCTTCTTGGCTTGCTTGAGGGACATCTGTGTGTCTGGTTGTAGTCCGTAAAAACACCCCAATCTCCTACTTCAAAATTATTTCACTATGATGTTGATCGCTTGTTGTTTCATGCGATTATGTGCCATGGTTAGGTTGTCCTTAATATTTTGAGAACTTATTGTTTATGAACAATGTAGTGCTTCTTGCTTGAACCTTAGATTTTTATTTTTAGAAGAAGTGATGATGGAAGGAGGGTGGTATCCATAGAGTGCGCAGTGGTGTGATTTTTGTTATGATATGAAAGGAAGTGTTATATAACATTCTGTCAAGGGTAACCATTAGAACCATTGTTTTTATGAGGACAAAGCGAGGGTGAACTTCTGAACATTTGTTCACTATGGCGATTTGTCCATGATTGAGGATGATAGGATGAGCTATGAGCCAATTGAGTACCAAATAAGAAAATAAATTGTCCAAAAATGTCCAATTGAAGATGGGATCTTTGTACTTACAATAATCTTTGGGCTTCCATGTAGCTTTTGAACTATCTCATGAATGCGGTGGCAATCGTAATGGCTTTGAAGGGATGAGAGAGTGCAAAAAAAGGAATTAATGCGTACTTGGTTAGTCTATCCATAATCACCATGATGACACTCTTTCCTTCATACTTTGGTAACCACAGCAGTGAAATCCATGGAAACCTCCTCCCGGTGACTTGGGATGGATAATGGTTGTAAATACCTGGGGTCTTAATTTTTTCTACCTTATTTTGTTTACAAACCAAACATTCTACCACAAAACTTTGAACATCAGTTTTGTGGTAGAATGTTTGGTTTTAAGGCCATCCCAAATTTTTTTCTTCTTGACCCTATGGTAGGTTTTCAAAAATCCCCGAGTGCCCTCCCCTCACTGGAGATTAATGCAATTCAATAGTAACTTTTGTTTTAGTTGGGAGTTCTGCATAAATATAGCGATATTTGTACCATAGTGAATCATTTTTCGAGGTAAATGTATCTGATTACTTGCAGAATCCTAGCAACCATAGATGAGAGTCACACTTTTCCGTCATTCTTCCATTCATCCCTTGCACTTCTATTATACAATGTCGGGTTCAGACCCGTCCGAGATAGCACAGAAAATGCACCTCAACATCTTCATCCCCTTTCTGAGAGTGCATACTTACAACATTTTCTTCCATTTTTTATAGATGATTCAAAATCGCAGCAATATCTTGGTTACCCATTTTTTTTTGTTCTTGAAGATAATCTTTGTTCCAAGAAGTATTTAAGACTATCATGATTTGTTTGACCTTGGAAGTTACTACCTATTAGGTAAGGGCAGCCATTTTCTTCAATACATGTAGTATTGCCATCATTTCTTCTCTCATAAATGGGTTTGTGTCGTCCTTTCCCTTGAGTGGTTGACTTTCAAAGCTAGGGCCTTCCTTCTTGCATTAGGACAACGCAATTCCATTTCTGAGGCATCGCATTCCACAATAAAGGTTTTGTGAAGTCACGGGTGTTCAAGACGGGGAGCTTTTGCACATCACCTCTTTAGTTGTTCAAAATATTTATTTCCCTCAGGTCCATGAAAATGCATCCTTCTTAGTTAGTATTGTTAAAGGTGTTGCAATTCTTCCATGGTTCCGAACAAACTTGCCCGGTGGTAACACAATCAGGTAAAAATCCTCTAAGATTCTTCAATGTTTTGGGAATCAACCAGGTCCATCATGCCCTTAACCTTGTTAGGGTCTACCTTGACACCTTCATGAGATACAATATGATAAATCTCTACCTCCTTCCTCCAAAGAAACATTTGGATGGTTTGGAATATAGTTGTTGCTCTTTAGTAGTTGTAGCACCTTGTCAACATGTCACACATGATCCTCCCAAGACTTATTTATAGATTAGTATATCATCAAAATGCTAACAAAATTTTTTTGAAGGAAGGGCTTGAAAATGAATTCATCAACCCTTGGAATGTGGAAGGTGTAAGGCCAAAGGCATGACCAAAGAAATTCATAATGGACTTCATGAGTTGAGAATGTTTTTTTTGGGATATCATTATTCAACTATTCTAATCACGGTGATACCCATACTTGGAGATCCAACTTTGTGAAATCGGTTGCTCCATGTAGTTCATCCAACAATTCATCCAATGTTGAGAATTGGAAACTTATCTTTAATAATGATCTGTTGAGCTCTCTATAATACGGACACATACGCCGTAGACATATTTCTTGAATACCATTACCACCGGTCGCGGTAAAGAACTTTTGTCTGGAACCACAATAATACCGACCTCTAACATTTATTCAACCATGCGCTCAATTTCACTCTTCTAGGCATGAAGAGTTATATGTATGGCTGATGTTAGGAGGAACACTCCAAGAATTGGAGTGAATATCATGATCATGATTTTTGAGTGGAGTGGAAAACCTTTGGGAATATCTTCGAATAATTTGGAATGATTATCAATGATCCCACGGAGATCTTGAGAGATAGATGGCTTAGATGTTTGAACATCTAGTGAGCATAGTTGTTAAAATAACACCTTTATGCCCTTTTTTAATAATTTTGTGATTGCCGTTATCGCCTTCTTTGGGTTTCCCACTATGGTATGCCCTTAACTCAATTTTTTTTTCCTTCCAATGAGAATTTCATGAAAGAGTTCTTGAAAATTAAAGAGAAACCATTGTTCCTAATGATTGTAACCATTTGGATTCTAAAGGTACAACATTTTCCACCATGGGTATAGAAATCATTAGACTACCATTACATATTCTCCCATAGTAAAGATTGATCTTATTGCATTTTCTAGAGAAATTGATAGTTCCTCCATGTAAATCATTACTTGAAACTGCAGCGTTAGATTATAGAAAGCAATTGAGATCTTTAGCTAATTTATAATTGAATGAAATTATAGATGCTTGGTTGGGTTTGGAGTGGAATCCGGATAGTACATGAGGAGTCAACTCTTCAGACGAAATTGCTTCTCATTTTCATCTGGAGATGGTTCTTCTTCTTATTATTCTTCTCCCTCTTCACAACATATGTAGAATAATTTCTTCTCACCACACTTATATTCCTTACCATTACTTCTTATTACAATTAAAGCATAAACCTTTTGCTTTTAATTTCCTCAATTATTGAGGTGTGTAGGTTGAGGAGTGTTTTAGAAGAAGGATAAGTATTCTCTCTATAGCTGTTGGATTGGTCCTTCTAGTAGCCAACCATATTTTACTTTCAACATTCTTGCCACCTAAATGCGATTCCTCCAATGATTTGGGTTCCCAAGAGTGAACCTCATGTTGAATGTTATCCTTTAAAAGTTCCAATTACGTAATCAAGATTATACATCACGGAATATTGTATTTTGCTTATATTCAATCTTTGGAAGTTCTCAATGTTCTTTATGGCCGAACCTTTGCTTGAGATTTATCAATTGGTAAAGAGGAATTATTGATTTCCTTGTATCCTCATAGTGTATATTCATTTCTTAGTTAAAATTGTCCATGTGACAAGTGATTTGTGAGATAGAAACCATGATACCATACAAATTGATTGGGACTAAATGCGCCAGAAACATTGGCACATTTTGTAATATTGTACATTATGTAGATCAAATAATTACTCCATCCAAAGTATCCATGTGACTGGGCCCTTTCCATCCAAATTTCTTCATATCGATCTTAGGAAATTGATTGGTCTTCAACCCAAAGGTTGGAATTTCTCATTCTTGATTCACCTTCCTTGTGTCTCATCATGAATTTCATGGGATACATTTTCACTTTTAGGTGTCCTCTCTATTATGATTTTTCAATCCTTCCATGATCTCCCCTTTTAAACCCTCCATCATCTCTTGGCAGCTCGTATTTTTATTGTCTTCATTTTAGCAATCATATGTCCCTAAGCATTTCTTCACCTTCATCAAGGGAGTCCATGTAGGATTTTAGGCTTATTTGGTGTAGAAATTCCCTTTTGGATGGCATGTTGGCCAAGTATCACTTTGAACCTTGATTTTGAGGTGGGTTCTGCTAGACAATCTTTCTTACATTGTATCTCCAAATTTTCAGCCCTTCTGGGTATGAAACTTTTATTTTATGTGGATTCTATGATATGTCATCTCTACAATGACACGGTCTGATCAAATTGGATATGCCAAGTGGGATTTACGGTAGCTTCCCCACAACTTGTTGATTGTTGGCCTTTCCATGAGATCTCACACTATAAGCGTGCACCCACACACACACAATAATTGATATAAATTATGAAACTCATTGCCAGAAATAATAAATACTATCCACTATCCAATTACAGCGATTCGCACTCAATTTGGATACTCCTAGGAAGAAGTTATGCCAATGCAACCAGTCGCACTCAATTTGGATACTCTAGGAAGAAGTTATGATTGTTTTACCTGGAACACCTTCTTGAGACTAGTTAATAGGACTAGTCAG
Organism: Picea sitchensis; assembly: GCA_010110895.2. Lineage (NCBI taxonomy): Eukaryota > Viridiplantae > Streptophyta > Pinopsida > Pinales > Pinaceae > Picea > Picea sitchensis. The sequence goes on along the minus strand of SNQJ01S0055067.1, from coordinate 174,868 downwards.
ATACCCTATCTTCCACAGGGTGTATCTAAAAATGTAAGATGAAATAGAATCTAAATTTTTTCACATAGCTACCGTACTAATTTATTTGAATATCCTCCAGATTTCAGGGTCTGAAACATTACAGAAAAAACTTTATAGCGAAAATTCTGCAATGGCTCATTTCAGGATGATTCCAGAACCCTATCTTTCACAGGATGTATCTCTGAAATGATAAGGCCTCAGGAGCTGAAATTTTAAACCGACGTACCTTGATCTGTCTGATAAATATCCTCCAAGTCGTTCCTTCTGAAACGTTGTAGAAAAAAAGTTATAGCAAAAATTCCAAGGTGTCTCAGATGTAGCAGTGAAACCCCAAGACCTTGAGCTATGATACCATATGTTAAGAACCAAATATCAATATAGCATAGAAAGAACCTCAGAATAAGTACTCAACGCCTTGAAAAAGAGAGAGCTTCAAATAATAAGCCTCTTCGAGGGGGCAACCTCCTTATGCCCACATAAATGTACAATTCCAAGATGATTCAAAATGAAAATGTCTCCTTGGTATATATAGGAGACTAGGAGGTATAATTACAACAATTGAAATAAAGACAACATAAAAAAATAAAATTACTAATGTAATATGCCCCAATTCAGGGGTAATGAGCCACTATTTAGGGCTTAACAACCCTAGAGGGCTTGATAACTAACTTGATAATGAGAATATATAATGCCCCAAACCAACTAAGCATAAACACATTGAACAAACAAATGGGAAGACAATTCGGCATCATTTCTACATAGCGAACATCTATTGGGCCCAACCTATCCTCGATTGAGTCCAATATCCCAAGTTAGGAGCTTATCATTAAGAAACAAACATAACACATGCTTCATCTTTAGTGGAGCATGCATGCTCCATAAATCTTTCCACCACCACTACCTCTTTGTCGAAAAGGAACCTTCTACCAAAGTTTTATAACCCAACTTAGATGTGTACTTTCCAGATTGTGCTTTCCTCGACCAATGCATGGAGTCGGCCTCCTCTTCTTGGAGGGAAATAAAATTTGATATAAGATTCCCCACATAACAATTGTATTCCTCTACTTTGTCCTTGGTTATTCCCATCACTTTTGTCAATTTCCATTCACTGCAACCTGTGAGATCCAAGCTTGGTGCTTTTGCATCCGAAAGAGTGAAAATACCTTCATTGTGTAGGACAAACACTAGATCCTTAAAAAATTTAAACACATTTCCCACCCCATCCCACATATCCTCCCCAATTCGCACACTTTTTATGTTTATGATATTCCACCTAATCCATTCTCTGATTAAAGGAAAAGCATCAACCAATGATTTCCAAACAATTGAACTATTTGACATCAGCTTCCTCTGCATTTGAAACCATAATCCAATCATCAAACCTTCTAAGTACTTGAATAACTTCACTTTGCTCCAAATCATTTTGTTGTGAATGAGTCTCCATATGCTCTTGGAATCTAGAGATATACTAAACCAGAAAATGTTCTTTATCCCCCAACCCCCTATATCCTTCGACATTGTGATGTGTGCCCACCTGACGAGTGGAATGACATTAGATTATTTTTTACCTAACCACATAAACTGGAAACATTCTTTGTTGAAATGTTTGATAGTACGGAGTGGGGGGGTGAATCAGTATTGTATACTTTTATTACCCTTTATTATGATCTAATTTTAAAACATAGTTAGGATTTATACTTGCAGTTAGCTATACCAGAAATGTACTCATCATAATCACAGACAGTATTGAACACATTTACAAATATAGAGGTGGAAACCCAAATTGTGAAGACCTTAAAAATATTTATAAATGAATATCAATTCATGTAAGAATAACTGTCAATGAGGACACCAATCCTCTATAGGCACCAACCTAAAAGTAGATGAGGACACCAATCCTCTTATGAGAACCAACTCATAAACCAGGAACTAACCTACAAACAGGCACTGACCTGCAAATGTATGAGGACACTAATCCTCTTATGACCACCAACCTCTTTCCTTGTTCCACCCTGCCACCCTTGAATTTGTATAAATGTCTTAATATGTTTTAATAAACTTCTCCAACATGTTTCATCCTCTGTGTGCTCAAGATTCAGATCATATTAATTTTTTATCAAAGCCTCTTATCTTTGCACTTATGCTCCCGCACACTTTTCATGCCCACGCATTCAACGCCTCAGCAAAGCTAGAATGATCATCACATCATTTGCAAAACGTTCTCTTCATATTTCTATAATTATCATATCCATATAAGTGCAAAGTCTATAACTTAGGATAATATACTTACGCTTAGGAGCTGATATTCAAGCCGGAAAAATATTACACCATTGTAACCATGATTTTATCAGGTCTCTATACACCTACATCAACTCTCTGCACGTCTGACTGTATTAACCTAGATCCTCTTCAAGTCTTCTAATATGATCTCCACTCATGCACACGGTCATCTCTCATCAATGTCAATTATTTATATATATATATATATATATATATATATATATATTTCTAACTAATTTTAGGTGGACCTATTTTTTGGGTGTGGACCCAAATGGTTCTTTGAGCCGACCAGAGCATTCTCTATCATTGAAAATATTTGCACAGAGTATAATCCCATCGGGATTATTTTGCTTCGTTACTTGAGTTATCCCAATGGGAATATAACCAAGAACATGGGACCACGGGCTTTATTGCAGGGGATTAGACCCTTGAATGGGATCTCGAGGCAAGGGGCCGGCAATAAAAAATGCACCAACACATGTATTTCCTTTTGAACACATGTTGAAATTGCAGGGGGTTCCTTTCTATTAAACTGTGTGCTAGTTAGTCACCCGCAATTTGACAAGAGTCATTGATCTCCTCTCTCAATGGACAAAAAGATATCCATCATTTGATCTTCTTTAATATGATTTCGAAGATTCTTTTTGTGGGCACACAATATCATTTTAATGGATCATTGTTGATCCATTCTGTGATCAACGGTTGATATTCCTCCTCATTGATCTGGTTAGCGTTTCTGCTATAGATGGTGGTTCTGCCAAACTAGAGGCTTGCTACAATTAGTGGCTCTGTCATTTACGCTAGCCATTTATTTATAAATATCAATGATGTTGGTTCTGCCACTTCGCCACATTGTGATCCTTCCACGCTTCTTTATCACCATTGTCTATCTTCTTGCCATCAATTTATTTCCATCATTCGATTCATTAATCTTTACCATTCGGACATCAAATTTTTTTGATGGTCATAGTTTTGAACATGATTGTTCATGCATGTAAACTCTTGTCACATCTAAATACTCTTGAAAGCTCACATAGGCATTGGCATGGTAGATGATAAGAGACCTTCAAGGTGGACTGCACTTTGTTAGCTATCTAAACAATTTGTATTTTATCAACAGCCTTCGACCATATCACTTACTCAAATGATTATTTCCTTCTTTGTAGGAACTTGATGCTTTGCATACCTCTGAATTCATTAGTATTTACTTGATGCACTAGACCATATCATTTTGATGCTTTGCATACCTCAATTAATAACACTTCCATGTCAGTAGATGTCATCACATTCTCATCCACAATCACATGATGTGATCATACCATTGTTGTCATCCTAACACAAACAACTTGTCATTAATCACATTTTCAAATAATCAAACAAACAAACTCCCCCTACAGTGTTGACTTCAATGACACAAACTATCCAACAATCTCCCCCTTGTCATTAATGGAAACCACTGAGAAAAACATATCTTACTCCCCCTCTAGGTATGTTGGTAATGTGTCTTAGTCATGGGTCACTATTCATTATCTTTCTTCCCCATGTGTCACTCCATTGCATAGTTATGTTGACTGATGTTTTATTGCATTCTCTCCCCTTTGACAAAAATGACAAGGGTCCCTTTAATCTTCTCTACCTTCCTACAACTCCCCCTGTCAACAAATCTTCCCCTGAGGATAGTGCTTATTAGTATTGATCTTTAGATATTTATGTTTCTACAACATGTAATCGTATGCACTCTCCCCTTGAGTTGTTGGTTATGTTGGGCTCTCAACATCTTTTAGCTGAACTCTTTATAGAGAATTAGGAATGACTCCCATCTTCCTTCGGAGATAGTCAATTGTGTTTCTAGGTAGGGGTTTGGGAAACATATCTGCAATTTGTTCCTTGGTAGGAATATACTCCAACTTGACAACCTTATCATTGACTTGTTCCCTCTAAAAATGATATTTGATTGGGATAGGTTTTGTCTTTGACTGCATCACTAGGTTCTTGGAAATACTTATGGCACTAGTGTTGTCACATAATACAAAAATTGGTTCCTTGTGTTTTACCTTAATTTCTTGCAAGGCTTGATTCATCCAAAGGATTTTTGTACAACATGATGTTGTTGCAATGTACTATGCTTATGTTGTGGATAAGGAAATTGAGGATTGTTTCTTTCTTAACCAGGATACTAAACAGTTGCCCAAGAAGAATGATCCACCACTTGTGCTTTTCCTGTCATCAACATTTCCTTCCTAATCTGCATCAATGTATGTTGTTAGAGTAAACTTCTCCCCTTTTGGATAACACGGTCCAAAATTCATTATGCCCTTCAAGTATATGAGAATTATTTTGACTGCCATCACATGTGATTCTTTTGGTGCAGATTGAAATCTTGCAACCAATCCAACATCTTGCATAACATCAAGCCTTGATGCAGTTACATATAAAAGGCTACCAATCATTGATATATACATGATGTGATATGCCTCTGGTGATTCATCATCCTTACTCAAATTGCAGCATGTTATCATGGGAGTATTGACAGGATGGAAATCTTCCATCTTGAACTTCTTTAACATCTCCTTAATGTATTTTGTATGAGAAATGAATATACCTTTATATGACTAAGAGATTTGCAGAACTATAAAGAAGGACAACTCACATAGCATGGACATCTCAAATTCTTTTTGCATGTTCTTTGAGAACCTTTGACTCAGATCATCAGAGTTTCTTCCAAAGATGATATCATCTACATAGACCACAATGATAATCATATTTCCATTTTCTTCTTTGATGTAAATATTTATTTATGTAGTTCCTCTCTTAAATCCTTATTGTTGTAGGTACTTCTCAAGCCTTTAATACCAAGCTCTAGGTGCTTGCTTCATAATATAGAGAGATTTCTTCAGTTTCCACACATAGTCTTGATTTTCTGACAACTAAAATCCCTCAAGTTGTTCAATGAATACTTCATCTTCCAAATTTCCATTTAGAAATGCATATTTAACATCCATTTGATAGACTTTGATACTCTTGTAGATTGCAAATGCCAGGAAGATTCTAATGGATTCTAGTCTATCTACTGGAGAAAAAGTTTCATTAAAGTCTACACCTTCAACTTGAGCATATCCTTTACATACAAACCTTGCCTTATTTCTTACTACTTGTCCATCCTCATTTTGTTTGTTCCTAAAAACCCACTTGTTTCCAATTACATTCTTGTATTTTGGTTTAGGAACTAGCTCCCAAGTTTCATTTTTCTCAATTTGATCTAATTCTTCATTCATAGCATTTATCCAATTTTACCTCTGCTAGCTTCCTCTAGTTCTTGGGTTCTATTTTAGACAGTAAATACATATTTGCATGTTCTGGTGATCTTATCAATTGTCTTCTTTTTTGTACACCTTTGTTGTTCTCTCCAAGAATCAGTTCTTCGAGGTGGTTATTTTGAGCATATCTCGAGGGGGTATTTGTGTCTTGTCTAGGAGCTTCATATTCTTCTTCTTATTCTTCTTCGTCTTCGTCTTCTTCTTCTTCTTCTGCATTATCTTCCCCACAGTCTTTCTCTTCTTCTTATTCCTCTACATTATCTTCCTCATTGTCTTTCTCTTCGTCATTATAGCTTGTTATTGTTGGATAGTCATTTGTTTGCATCTTGATCCTTCCGGGATTTTCATCATCCACTCTTATATTTTCACTTTCAACAATTTTTTCTAATCTCTTATTTAAACATCCATAATCTTTTCTTTGAGAGGAGTATCCAATAAAAATACCTTCATCACATATGGAGTCAAACTTGCCAAGGTTGTCATCATATCTTTTTATCTATCATTTTATTCCAAAAACCTTAAGGTGTTTGACATTTTTTGGCCTGCCTTTCCACAATTCATATGGAGTTTTTTCATTGTTAGCTTGGAGTTGTCCTCTATTCTTAATATAGATAGCTATGTAGACTCTATCCCTCCAAACTATATCTGACAATTTATCTTGATTTAGCATAGTTCTGGTCATTTCTTGTATAGTCTTGTTTTTCCTTTCAACGACTCCATTTTGTTGAGTTATTGCATCTAAGAAGTGTCTTCTTATTCCATGATCTTCAAAAAATTAATTAAACTCATTTGAGGTGAATTCTCCTCCATTGTCTGACCTTAGTCATTTTATCTTCAAATCTGTTTCATTTTCAACTAATACTTTGAATGATTTAAACTTCCCAAAGGCTTATGATTTATGCTTGAGAAAGGATACCCAAATCATTCTTGTGTAATCATCAATGAACAGTATGAAGTAATGGTTACCTTGCAAACTTGGTGATTTGGTTGGCCCACATATATCAATGTGGATGGGTTCCAATGGTCTTGATGTTGAATTTTCCTTGGTTCTGAATCTCACTCTTGTTTGTTTCCCATGCTGATAATGTTTACAAATTGGGTTTGAGGGCCTGATGATTTTTGGCATGCCTCTTACTGCCTAGTTGTTACTAACCTTGACTAAGTTGTCAAGGATTAAATTTCCCATTCTCTTATTCCATAACCAACTTTCATCTATCTATCCTACACAACATGCGTATCTTCCAATTTTATTTAGAATGTATACATTGTTTGGAGTTCTAATTGTTGTTGCTACTAATCTGTCAGTGTCTTCTTTTATTATTCTACATTCCCTGGATTTAAACAAGAGTGTGTGTCCCTCGTCACACAACTGGATGACACTTAGAAGGTCATGATTTAAGTCTTCAACTAGCAAAACGTTTTATGTTGTGGCATTATGACTTCCAAGGCTAACTTTACCTTTCCCAATTATCTTGGCAGATTTATTATCTCCAAATGAAACACTTCCTCCCTTCTCTCTCTTTAGCATAAGAAATTTGTTTTTATCACCAGTCATATGTCTTGAGCATCCATTTTCCATGTACCAATATCTTTCTTTGTTTTGAGCATGCATTGCTAGATCACATTCTTCCTGAGAACTCTTCTCTTCTTTCTTCCTCCAAACTTTGATGGTATTGTTGACAGCAGTTTGTTTGTCAATAGGGGCATGTGTCCAACTTTTGTAATCTTGAGATTTGTGGCCAAAATTATGGAATTTATAGCATTCAATATTGTAGTTAAAAAATGGATCAAACGAATTCTTGTTTATGTTTTCAATAATTTTTTACTTTGTTATTCAGATAATTATTTCTAGGAGCATTGTACATGCCTCCATTTCTTATTTGGTTATTTCTTGGATATGTTATGCAGTCTATTGCCTTATGTCAAAAAAATTTGCATGAAAAACAATTACCATGAAATATATATTCATACATGTTCATAGTAGGTCTTCTTGGTGTCATCACCTTTCTTAATTCATTCTTCTTGTGAAGGACAACTGGCTCTTATTGATCAGGGTTTGCTTCATTGGAATTCTCATTTCGTTTATTGGGATTGTTCAATGCCATAGCATAGCTCTTGGGTTCTTCCTTGGTTCTCTATAATGTGGGGTTGGGATTTTAACCAATTCGAGTTTTTTCAAATGGTGATCTTTGATTATTGAGCATATTGTCTAACATCATGGAACTTTGTTCAAATTTTTTATTGTTTTTCAACTCATCTATAAGTACATCAGTTTCCTTCATTAGGGAAGAATTTTATTTTTCAAGTTTCTCACAATATTCTTGTTTGTTCTATAGTTGACTCATTGTTTCCTCTTCAACTTTCTTCTATTCTTCTAGTTGAGAAGCCAAATCAGAGTTACGTGACAATTTTTCCTTCAACTATCTATTCTTTCTTTTGTGCCTTTCTATTTCATCTACGACACAAAGCAGTTCTCCTTCAATATCAACATCCACATCATCATTTTATCTAATGTATGGGATTCTTTTATTGTCTTCATCTTCATTGGACTCTATTTCTTAGACCATGAAGAGAACAACATCTTCAACTTCTTAATCACTTTCAAAAAATCAATGGTAGTCCACTTTGGAATAAAGGTTCTTCTTTTGCTTGTGGAAGTATTTGTTCCTTTGAATTTTACCCTTCCTTCTCTCATTAGGGTTAGATTTATCTTGATATTTTGTATCCATGTTCTTATTGTGAGGACATTTGGAAGAAAAGTTTCATACCCCACCACAATTAAAACATTTAAAAGGAAGCATACCTTTTATATTTTCTAGTTCCTCTCTTGAGCCTTCTTACAAAGTTGTCTTCTTTTGTATCAGGATCATCATTTGAGTGGTCACTTGATTTTTATTTTATTTTGTTAGTCTTCTTTGGGGATTTGAATGTTGCTTCCTTTTTAGGTGCTTCTTCTTGTCCTATTCGCATCTCATAGGATGTAATAATTCCATGGAATTCATCCATTGTTAACTTGTCCAAATTTTTTCTATCTTCAAGAGCTGATATCTTAGGATTGAATCTCATCGGAAGGGACTTGAGTACTTTTTGCACAACAAATTTTTCATCAATTGTTTCACCCAAGCCTCTAATGATGTTTGTGATTCCATCCACATGAAGAAGATATGTTGTAATGTTTTCTTCTTCATCCATCTTCGGGCTTTCAAATTGGCTCCTATGAGTTTGTAGTTTTTCTTTCTTGACTTTATCATCTCCTTCATAAGTGTTCTTCAGTTTATCCCACATATCCTTTGCAGATTTGCAGTGCATAACTTTGGTGAATTCTGATTTTGATAATCCTTCCAAAATTGCATTCATGGATTTTGAGTTATTTTCGCTGATCTCATTTGTACCTATGTCAAAAAGTAGATTTTTTAGAGTTTCATAACCAATCTTGACCGATTCCCAGACATCATATCCTAGTGATAGCATATACACTCCCATTTTGATGCTCCATAAGGAATAATGTGTTCCATAAAAGTATGGATATTTTATTAAGGTTAGTCTCTCATGTTTATCCATGTGATCAATTGGGATCTACCTCCCAATGGTTAGACTGTTGTTGAAGGAACCTACTTCGATACCAATTGTTGATATGTTTGATAGTACCAAGAGGGGGGGTGAATTAGTATTATATACTTTTATTACCCTTTATTCTAATCTGATTTTAAAACATAGTTAGGGTTTATACTTGCAGTCAATTATACCAAAAATGTACTCGTCATAATCACAAATAGTATTCAACACATTTACAAATATAGAGGTGGAAACCCAAATTGTGAAGACCTTAAAAATATTTATAAACGAATATCAATTCATGTAAGAATAATTGTCAATGAGGACACTAATCCTCTATAGGCAACAACCTACAAGTAGATGAGGACACCAATCCTCTTATGAGAACCAACTCATAAACTAGGCACCAACCTGCAAATGAATGAGGACATTAATCCTCTTATGACCACCAACTCATAAACTAGGAACCAACCTGCAAATGGATGAGGATACCAATCCTCTATAGACATCAACCTACAAACAGGAACGAACCTGCAAATTGAGCTCCAACTCAATCTTTCACTACTCCAGCCTACCACCCTTGAATTTGCATAAATGTCTTAATCTGTTTTAATAAAATTCTCCAGCGTGCTTCATCATATGTTTGCTCAAGCTTCTGATCATCTTCATTATTTATCAATGGCTTCTCACAGACTACAGAGTCTCTTCTCTCTGCACTTCTTCTCCCACACACTTTTCATGCCCACACAGCCAACCCCTCAGCAAATCTAGAATGATCATCACATCATTTGAAAAATGTTCTCTTCATATTTATGTAATGACAATATCCATGTAAGTGCAATGTATAGAACTTAGGATAATATACTTACGCTCAGGAGCTGATCTTCAAACCAGAACATCATTACACCATCGTAACCATGATTTTTTCATGTCTATGTACACCCACATTAGCTCTCTGCATGTCCTACTGTATTAACCCAGATCCTCTTGAAGTCTTCTAATTTCCTCTCCACTCTTGCACACACTCATCTCTCATCAATGTCAATT
>SNQJ01S0055067.1:141222-158031 GCA_010110895.2 Picea sitchensis | reverse complement strand
GACTAGATTATTTTCTTGTTTGGGTAATCAATTGGCTCATAGCTCATCTTAGCATCCTCAATCCTATGGGTAAACTAAAATTGTAAATGAATGTCTAGAACGATATCTTCATTTCTTTGCATCTGATAGACAAACTCAATGGGTCAAGTGGTTTCTCTTGGCGGAATGGTGGTACAACACATCCTTCCATACTTCATAAAAAATTTCCCTATTTTTGGCACTTTATGGATATCATCCTACATCCATTACATCACCCTTAAAACAAAATACAAAGGTTCAAGTAGTGGAGGACAACATAGGGAACCAATAAGAGGTTCTCAAACTATTGAAGGAAAACTTAGTTATGGCACAAAATAGGATGAAAAAACAAGCAAATAAAAATCGTAGTGAAAGGGAAATTGAAGTGGGGGGTTGGGTATTTCTAAGGCTACAACCATATAAACATATTCCCCTCAAAAAACAAAAGAACAATAAATTAGCACCCAAATATTATTGCCCCAATAAGGTTTTGCAGAGGATTGGAAGTATGGATTACAAATTGGAGTTGCCTCCATCTTCACCTGTACATATAGTCTTTCATATTTCTTTCTTAGGGAAGGTAATTGGAAACAATATCCCAATCCTTTTGAGGTGACAAATGGAAATTCCTCACTCAAGCATTTTGGAATCCCACCAGGCTAGGTGAGATAGGTGGGAATGTTACCCTAGGCTTATAGCCTTTTCAAAATTATCAACCATCCCTCAAGAAATATGTTATTGGGCCTGATGTTATTATCAAGTTGTGTGATTTTCCTAAAAAATGTAAAAAAAATGTTTATGTATAAAGTTTATGAAAAAATAAATGAATAAATAAAGAATACATACATCTGAAAATCAATAGCCACAAGTCTCAATTGAGAAGAATCCAATTTTTTTTTATTAATGATGACTTTTATGAGTTACCACCAAATTCCTCTTTACACAAATTAGACTTAGAAATATAGGATGGTATTTAAAATCATACAAAGACAACTAATGTCTGAAATAAAAATAGCAAGACTAAAATAAATCGGATCAATCCAAGCCACAAGCTCATCAAATCTTGACTCTGTAAAATATCCTTAATCAAAACTAAAATTGAATTCATAAATTCTAATCAAACTAAACAGACTGCCAAGATAAATGAATTACCTTCTCAAGCATGTAAAAAGTCTATGCTTCTTAGTCCTTTCTTCTTTGCCACCTTTAGAGTAATCATGCTATCAACAAGAGGATTTAGCTCTCAGGAAACTCATAAAATGAAAGAATGAATATCATAAATCTCACTTGAAACAAGATCAAACCTTATCAGAAGTAGCTCTCTCTAATTTATCATGTCCTCATTGTCCTTCCTTTCTTCCTTTTATTCTCCAAAAGTTAGTTTTCAAGTGTTTAAACTACCTTTAGTTACTAAAGTTTAAATAACTTTAGTTAATAATAGGACAAGTATATTTATGATAAGGATAAATAATAAATAAATATAATAACTAATAGGTGGGGCCCCTTTGTATTCCTTTATTTGTTTAATTTTTCAATCATTCCCTTGTTCCTACATAATCATATCCACACATTATGCACATATCATCATAAAAATAAATATAAACAACAACTGAAATAATCATGCCTCATGATAATAGACACTTGTATCTCCCAAAAAAAATTAAAAAATGATATAAATGTATTCAATAATAATAATAATATCAAGTGTCCAAAAATGCATGTGTCTCAAAGTCAAACTAATGTCACCATGAAAATAAAATAAAGTTAAAATCATATTTTTTGTATGAAGTTGTATGTCTATGTGCACTACCCTCTGAAAATGATGCTTTATGTTTGATCAAATCTGCATCAGTAGATTTATTATCTTCACCCTTCGATATATTCAAGTGCATGTCATCAATGGTGATCTTTCTCACACCATCTTCAAGTCCAAGTGGAAAGGATTTGATGGTGTAGGAAGATGTTTCAGAGGAATCTGAACTTATTGATGTGGCAGACCGCTTTCCCCTACTTGGTTGTGGCTCAATAGTAAAGGCTTTGTAAATTTTTGGGAGCTAGGGAAAATGCGTAAATTTTTGGGACCTAGGGAAAATGCACATGTGAAGAAACTAGATGAACTGGTAGTAAAGTAGGTGGAGGAGGGAGAGGTAATAACATGGTTGGTCAATGACCAACACGAAAAGGAGGGTTGATTGGTGCATTGTTCCAGCCATCATTGACTAGAGGCTAAGCTTTCATTTGATGTTTATCAAGGATATCAACGATAGTAGGATGAGTTTGAAGTTCATTAGGATGAAAAGGGGGTCTCACTTGTGGTTGATGGATCTGAAAAGTTGGGTGTCCCACGAGGTTCAAGTAACTAGTCTGAACTAACTGGCTAAATTCCCCAGAGTTTACATCAAAGTGGATGGAAAATTTCATCCTCTTGTTTCTACCTCTTTGCCAAAAAGGAATTTGTCCCTTTACCCCTATTTCCCCTATTACCTATGTTTCCGAACCAATTATTGTCTCTTCTGAAAAAACTCATCTATATACATCCATTTCCAGATTAGTACCATACATAAGACACAACATATAAAACATCTAATACAATTTGTCAATGTGATTTAACTTGGCTATGAGAGTAACACAACCATGCAACACAAAATGGAAATGAACAGGAAAAGTGAATAAGGGATACTAGTACAACTCTGCAAACATCAAACTCTTCTTTAAAATTTGAATCTGATATGAAATCCTTCACATGAACAGACCATTTTCTTTTCAAAATATGAACAGGGAAGTCTATGAAGAAGGAGATTTACATGGTTGGGAGTATGATAAAAGAGGAATAACTTGTGAAAAGTGATAATATGACAGGAATGCATGATAAATTGTTCAAATTAAATCATTACAACTACGCTTGTGTATTTTCTTCATAAAATGAATCAACCTTCATACCATTCCAAATCATACGCATCTACTGAACATAATCTTCAAATTATGCTAATCATTCATCATGTTGTTCACTTTTTTTTTAATCAATCTGAAAATCATTCATGTATCATATTTTAATTATATAGACCAAGAACAAAATGGAAAATGGAGTTTTATGAGTAGGATTGGGAAGTATAGCTTATGTAAAACGATATGTATGAGAGAAGCGAAAGTCTATATAACTTAGTCTTTAACCATTGACACATGACTCCAACCAATTTGCATACACTTATTCCATCCATGAGTAAATTAAATTGACATGAACAACTAAGTCCTTACAAGTAACATATTCCTTGTCCAACATAAAATTATTATGTTTATATATCCCTTTTTTAGTTCAAAACATATGCTTGGCTCAACCCAAATAGTTTAAAAACTACCAACGCATAACCACATATTTATGCACATAAAACCTCAACCAATTCTAAAACTCTTTCGACCAAAAACCATTTAAATATATAAAGGGAGGCCAAGAATAACAATAGCTCGAATGGAAGATATATTGAGCATCATGCATCAAAAAATATGCAGGTTTGAGTCTATTGACCCCCAAGGTTAAATATTAATTTGAACTATAAAAGTAATGGGGTTGGGTTTGTTTACAATCAATGCGTTATTCATAAATTACCACCAACACCATGATTGATAACCTTGCATATTCAAACTAATATTTGCCAACAAACAATCATGAGGATTAAGATCCAACACCCAAATTGTATACAGGTTCAAATTTTATCTAGCCAAGGCCAAGACTTGAAATAAAAACTATGTAAATTCAAATAATTCCAGTTGAAGGAACAAATCCATGTGAACAGAAAATGAATAAGGATGCACTTATACAATTGCATGCACTTCAACGCAGAAATGGGTTAAAACCTACTGGCTTTAAAAAAAGAATAGGTTCAAGCCATTCTTTTTAAAAAGTTGATGACTAAAATTGTAGCCAAATTCGACATGTGTTTCGAATAAAATTAAAATAGGTGCTAACACATACTATGCACGGCATGTTTGACTCGAGTTCGGATCCATTGCTTGACCCAAGTTGGGAATACCAAATCCCATAACTAAAAAAACTTCAAGCCAAGAGTGTTTTTTGTCGAAGAAACAAAGAAGAGTTATCAACCAAACTTCATGCATTTTGAATCAATGAAAATGACTTCAATATTGTAGGCTTTATTACAAAAATGATCTTGACCCACTTTTCTTTTAAAAATGTTAACAAAAATATATCCTATCTTAATAAAGATAGGTCAAAATTTGCATAGAACGTGTTTTCTTGAACTCGTGTTCGAAACCCACATTGTTTATTCATCAATCTATAATGGGTTATTTTTATTCATTCCCAAAATCGTCACAGAACTTGTAACCATTAAGAAAGAGTAAAGTTTTGAACTCTGCTTTATTTGCATGAGAACCAAGAGCAAACCCAAAACATTTTCTACCTTTAAAAGCTTTCGTGAACAATCATAACAAATGGAAAGTGAGAATATGAGAACGGAAAGACATAGATTCAACTAATTATGAGCAAACAACCATATTCTCCTTTATTTTCTTCAAGAAATGACAGAGTAGGGAAAGAAAACATTTTCATGCACACAGTATGCTACCAAAGCCAAAAATTAATCAGTGTAAAGACAAATGCTTTGAAAGAGATGTAGGATAAGTTGTGATCTCATACCTTATCAAAACATTATTTTATAACAGTGCAGAGGGCTAAGAGAGGTTACAAAAGAAACCATGAAAGAGGGTTTGGACCAGAAAATAGAGCTCAATATCTCTAAGAAACAAGAAAAAAATGAAATGAACCTCGAAAACCCTTAAGCTAGCAAGTTGACGAGCATGGGACTGTGGAGTAAATTCCCACATCTCGTCGTATTCAATGCATGGCCAACTCCATAACTCAATGCAAATAGAATATCAAAAATAACATACCATAACATATGCCACATCAACCAATGTAAACCTCTGTCATATGCCACATAATATGTCAAACCAGTTGTGATCTCAAACCAAATTCCAAGCAAACGCACAACCCACAAACCATATTACTTTTTCAATCATCGCTTGTCACTTCTCACAACTAATCGAATCATCATGCACATGCAAAGATAGGGTCTAATCATTAGTGCTATCAATCAAAATGATTTTATTGTGTGACCAACATATCATACGAAACCAACCCAAGAACTTATACTATGCAACCATATACATATGCACCACCTCTTGTTAAACTAATTCAAACCTTTTGAAATTTATATCATGCGCCATATATAATATACCATCAATACAAACCTTATACCATACAATAATGTGTATCTACCAAAGATATCATACCAAATATCAATTCCTTACAACTTATAGCATCCCATGGTATGAGTTATTTCCATAGAGGACCCAAATGAATAATAAAATATTTGACATAATATATTATGACTTTGATAGCAAGGTGACTTATCTATGCATGAGAAAACCACATAATGTATATGAAACATAAAACTTGTATTTGTTGTGTTTCAATTGCATGAGTAGAATGATTATAACCCATTTTTCATGTGTAACCATCTATAGCATAGATTTCATAGTTTTGTTTTGATAAGTGCTATGTCATCCGAGTGAAAATGAGAGGCAACCACCACTGCATTAAACTGAAATGTATTATCATGCCAAGAATAATCAGAGCTTTGGAACCTTTATCATCATATGTTTGAAGTCAATATGAGAAATGATTGGAAATTAATATACATGAGTTTTCTTAAAGGGGACCCCTCCTACTAATTATATATCATAATATAAATGAATAAGCCTTGCAATCCTTTGCAGGCTCTTATATCAAGTGATGAGATTTCGAATCAAAGAGTCCAAAATATTTTACCAGAGATTAATGAAGAAGGGAAAGCCATACTATAACCTCTAAGGGGTGTCTATAGAGTTCAAATATTAAGCTTGCAATGCTAATCTAAGGGAAGTCAACTCAAGTTCCATAGACATTATAGCTTCTTGACCATATAATAGTTGGAAAGGAGTATGGCTAGTACTTGTTTTAGTGGTGGTTTGGTCTGCCCATAGGGAATAGGTGAGTAATGTTTGCCACTAATGAGGTCTCTCATTTATGATCTTCTTTAAAATTTTGACCATATTTTTATTTCTATACTCATCTTTCCCATTTCCTTGCGGATAGTAAGTAGAGGAGGTAAAACGTTTCACCCCAAATTTATTAAGAAATTGGGTAAACTCTCCAGATATAAAATCTAGCCCATTATCTAAAATAATTTCTATTGTAAGACCAAAACGAGAAAATATATTAGATTCCAAGAATGAAATTACATGTTCATTATGTGCATGTTTGAGTGGTACAACTTCAATCCACTTAGTAAATTAATTTGTTATTGTTAGGTTAAAAATATGTCAAGCATAAGATAAATCATTAATAGGACCGATGAAATCTAATCCCCATTTAGAAAAAGGGAAATCGGGAAGAACTTGTTGTAAGGGAATGGCAAAGAACTTTTATTTTCCAACAAACTTTTCACATTCATCACAAGCCTGTGAAAATTTATAAGAGTCTTTAAAGATTGAAAACTAGTAATAACCATTTCTCAAAATTTTGTGTGCAATGGATTTTGCAAAAAAATGACCACCAATGTGAATACTTGAGTTTGTTGATCCATGAATTTCCTTTAAAATATTTTGGGTTGTTGTATTGTCTACACAACGTAACAACAATCCGTTAGCAGTTTTGTGGAAAAGAGATGTACCCAAGATTAGATATTTAGAAGCTTCAAGACGAACCCTCTTGTGTTCATGGTACTCAAGATTATTAGGACATTTTTGAAATTGCAAACAGTAAATTATGTCCTAGTGCCAAGGATGTTTTTCTAAATCTAATTTTTTATGTTCAACAAGAAAAAGTGTAGAGAAAGTGTCCTCACCATTTTCAGAAGAAGCACCTGGTTCAGGGTGTTGAGCCAAGTGTAAGGATAGATCTCGTCCCTTAATTTTGTTAGATGTTGTGATTGTAAAATCATGTTATTGTATCTTATAAATCCAATGTGCAATATTTCTTGAGAGATGTGTTTAAGAAAGAAAAATTTTGACTGTAGGCAAAGGTACGTTTATCTTAGTGTTATTGCCTAAGATAAAATGGTGAAATTATTCAATAGATTTTACAAGAGAATAAGTTTTTTTTTCAATCAAAGTATATTTAAATTCATTATTCAATAAGATTTAGCTCATGTAAGCTATTGGTTGATTGTTATTTTTATCATCTTTTTGAAGAAGAATAGCATATATTGCTTCTTCAGTGGCATTAGTATAGATAATGAAATCCTTTTCAAAAATCGGTTTTTCCAACACTGGGGAAAAATTGATTGCTCTATTGATTTCTATGAAATATTTTTTCGGTATCATCATTTCATGAGAAGATCGGTATTGCTTTAGCATATTAGGAATGGGTTTAACCATTCTATCAAAATAGGGGATAAATATTCAAACAAAATTTATTTTACCCATAAAATATTGTATTTCTTTTTTAGAAGAAGGGGATTGAAGATTTTGGATTGCAATAACTCTCTTGAGATCAATACTAATGTGTGAATTAGAAACAATATGACCGACAATTTTACCTTGTGTGACACCAAAGATAGATTTCGTAGGATTCAAGGACATTCCAAAATTTCTACAACATAAGAAAACTTTTCTAAGTTGATCAAAGTGATCTCGTCAGTTTCTATAATAAACAATTAAATCGTCAAGATATATTTGAATAATGTTATCGATAAGATTGTCAAAGGATATCTTCATAGCCCCCTGAAAAGTAGCACCTGCATTTATTAGAACAAAAGGCATTCTTTCATATGCAAAGGTTCCCCAACAAGTGGTGAATGTGTTTTTGTATTTATCAGCCCTCTTGACTCTTATATGATTATAACCTGAAAAACCATCAAGAAAGGACATCATTTGTGACCTTGCCACTTATTGGAAAATTAATCCCATATTTGGAAGAGGAAAATTATCCTTTACACTTGCCCTATTTAAAAAATGGAAGTCAACACATAATCTGATATCATTGTTTTTATTTTGTACTGGGACAAGGTTAGATACCCACTCATAATACTTTATAGAAAAGATAATGTGAGAATTAATAAATTTTTCAACTTCCTTTCTAA
Organism: Picea sitchensis; assembly: GCA_010110895.2. Taxonomy (NCBI): domain Eukaryota; kingdom Viridiplantae; phylum Streptophyta; class Pinopsida; order Pinales; family Pinaceae; genus Picea; species Picea sitchensis. Next base: position 149,872 of record SNQJ01S0055067.1, on the reverse strand, counting down.
TGGTAGCTTCCAAGGCAGGATTGATGGGTTTATGTCTTTGCATAGCTGGTTTTTCTTCTTCCTTGATAGGAATATCATGTTGAATAGCATTAGGATCAAAACCAAGAAGATCTTCATATGACCAAGCAAAGACATCTTTGAATTCATGAAATAACTCCTTGAATTTCGGTTTTTCCTTTTCTAAACATTAGGCTCCAATTTTAAAAATCTTTGGATCATCTTGAGTCTCAATATTCACAGAACAGTAGTACCATTTTTATTTTATTTTTACTCCTCTTCTTTATCTTTCTTGTTCCCAACATCACAAGACCAAAATGAGTTCTTGTTGTGACAGGCACTACAACTCTCCATTTTTCATTTGATCTTGTTTGCCTCCCTAAAAATGGAGTCCCTTATCTTTTGAGCCTATAAGAAATCCTCATAAGTCTCCCTCTCCATCTCAAGTGTCTTTTGATAACTCATGTTTCACTTGGAAAAACAAAGGTCATAAATACTTGGTTTTACAATCCAATTTTGAAATCGGCAAAGTTACTTCAAACTCCTTCATTCATTTCGAAGGAGTTACTTCAAACTCCTCAGAATAGTTCGAAGGAGTTACTTCAAAGTCCTCCGAACAGTTTAGAAGAGTTCATGTATTTCTCTCTAATATACAATGTTATCGCGAGAGTTAGGACAAACTCCTCCAATATGTTCGGAGGAGTTACTTCCAACTCCTCTGATATATTCAGAGGATTTACTTTCAACTCTTCTGAACACATCGTGAGAGTTACTATATCAACTTATGAACTGATCGGAGAACTTTTTTCTCTGGTATTCTGATCAAACTGACCCCAACCACTGCATTAAATGTCATAAATAATCTTTTGGCTATATAAACAAAACGGGATTAGGTTTAGTGTTATCTAACCATTTTGTAGTGAGTGATGAAACCCGAGGTTAAACATGTCAAATTCAACCTCGTTCGAACCTCTCACCTATCCATACCCACCACGTGGTGGAATAATCGAGGTAAGAGCACCTCACCTCTCTTCTATTTTAAGGTTAGGTTTAGGTATTTGTTATTTGTTTTGCCTTGTTCCTTTCTCCCTTTCCCTAGATTGATAATACTTTTTTACTCCTTGTCACTTAGCTCCTGGCCACAGTCCCTCCACCAACCTTATGTTTTTCTTAGATCTTGTTCCTTGCCAGAGAATGAATGATTGGTCGGCCCCTTTTTCTTCACCATGAAGGACTTTATATAGACCCTTGCACTTAATCATTGCAAGCCCCGAAGCTTACCCTAAGTACGAACACTGTGATCCATAGGTCTCTGGGGTTTCCCCACACTCCTCTAAGCTAGTCACGGTTTTTCCATGGATCTCTTTCCTTTGTTTGAGAAAATCCCTAACTCTAAACCAGAGACTTTGAAAATAACTCTCTGAGCACATCAGAGAAGTTAGTTACTACTAACTTCTCTGATGTGCTTAGAAGATTTAAAACTATTTCCTCCACGTATTTTGGAACCTCTAGAAACAACTCCTCTGATCATATCGGAGGAGATACTTTCAACTCCTTCGATATAATCGAAGGGAGTTTCTTTTAACTGCTCCGAACTCCTCGATAATGTGATAGTTTATTCCGATGACATATCAAAAAAATTGGAAATAAATCTTCCGATCTCATCGTAGGAGTTGTTACTAACTCCTCTGATGCGATCGAAGGATTTGTTTTAATCCTTCCAACATGTATCGGAGGAGTTGTTACTAACTCCTTCGATGCAATTGGAAGAGTTGTTTTTAACCCTCCCGGCGTGTATTGGAGAAGTTTTTTTCTTGAGGTCTGATTTCACCTTTCTAATATGGTGCCAAGTGTTTCGCCCTAAAATCTTATCGGAGAATTTGAGCATTATCTACTATTAACCTGACATCTATAGGAAGCAGCTTGGCATGTCTTGATAATTTCAGTAACTCTTATAATTTCCCAATAATTTAGTTGCATCTCAAATAATATGCTCTAAACTTATCCTTTTTGCAGGCTCGAACATGTCACCTTGAAAGAAGACGACGGTGAAAGCAACAGGAGTTGAGCCATCTAGCAGCTCCCAACAAACAGTAGAGGAAAACAATTTCAGGACCATATATGATGATACGTCATGACTTCTAGAGAAGGATGGAGAGACCTTAAAATGGGGAGAATTTTATTACATGTTCAAGAAGTCAAAATTATATGTGGAGGCAAAAGAACTAGATGAACTCCAGGTGTTCAGGAACATCAAAAAGTCAGGAATTTTCAGGGTGGAAGCACATCCAGTGGTCTTCCCTTGTGTCGATGCAATTTCATGTATTTTTAAGAACATAGACATAAATATTCAATATGTCTGTAATGTAAGAAAAGAACCTATAGCTTCATTCAGGACCGATGATTTGGCTAAATGTCATCATATTGAAGCTAGGAACATAAGATTGGATGGTCAACTCCTCAATGAGTTGGAACTTACACCAAAAGATTTATTCCCTGCATGGATTCAAAGTAGATAACCAATTCAAGTATCAGCCCAAGAGTCAGTACCCCACGGCCAATTTAAGGAGAACCTACAATTATATGGTGGCCATGTTGACCAGGTTATATGGGGAACCATATGCAACTCRTTTTCCCTTATCGTACATGCCCCTAATTTATTTATGTGCAGTTGTGTGGGTATCATTCAACTGAGAAGACATATTATCTGAAAATATCAAAGTTTCCATCTCTGCAGTTGCACAAGCACAACCAAGAAACTATCTCAGTTTCCATATGTCCTCATATATCTTAGACATAATGTGTACTTCCCACAGGTAACCAAACATGCAGTGGCGTTGGTTTCCTATCAACGTCGCAATCCACATCTACTGCAAAGTTCTTTGGGAGCACAAATACCAAACATAATATCAAAGAATCTGCGAACACTTCCTTTCCCCCTTGTATGAATTTATATTTCGCACCTCCCCACATTGTATGACAGACAAGACCATAGCAGTCATAAGAAGGATCAGGGACTGGTATTTGATGGAGCATGGTACCTATATAAAAATATATTGTGTAATGAAACCACCCCACTTACTCCCTCGATTCATTCTTGACAAACTTATGCTTCAGGAGGTGGCATATCAAACTATCACACATGGGTTCGGAGGAATGCTATACAGATCAAAGAAAACAATTTGACCTCCACTAACTTTATACATTGGCAACTATTTCTTTGAGAACACCAAGCAAGCTCAAACAGAAGTGGACATCTTACTTTCCTATCACTTTGGAGAGGAAAGATTTAGGAGGCACGGCCCTAATAATATCATCAAAGAGCACTTCAATAGCATGAGACTCTCGTATGAATACACCATTGATTTCTAGGAAGAAAAGGAGGTACATCAAAATTCCATAAATTACGACGAAGACATTTTCAATAGGTGTGGCGAGCCCAAAGGAAGGATCGCAGACGTAGAAGCAGCAAGAGAGGCAGATAGAAAAGAGGCAAAACAAGATGAATCTGGGAGATCTTCTCCCATCTCTATCTCAACTCATTCAGGGTTCGTTGAAGAGGAGGAAGAGGAACAAACAGATAAAAGGAGAAGAGACAAAGAGAAGGTGTTGAAAAGGAATAATGACGCTAAAAAGAAACAAAAAATCGAAGTCGACAAAGAAAAGGAAGAGTAGAAGATGAAGTGAAAAAAAAGTTGAAGCCAAAGGAAAAGTTGTTGTAGAAAAAGAAGAGTTGGAAGAAGTGGCAAGAGTAGCAGCGGAATCAGTAGAGAAGGAAATAAAATAAGCAACGAATAAAGTTGTTGAAGAAGAAAGATAGAAGAAGAATATAGAGAATAGAGAAGGTAACAAGCACCCGATGGGACTTGGATATCCCAGGAACGTTCATCGYAGGTACATGAGCAGAAACAACAAACAGTGGCTTAGGCCTTGGGTCCTGGGAAACCTTTCAATTAGCCAAAGTATTGGATCTAAGAAGTTTCACATATGATAGTAAAATCGGTACAATTGTGCAAGAAAGAGTGAAAAAGGTGCCAGTGACAGAAGGAGCCCCTTTATCAATGATTACTCAAGTCCATGTCAGAGGATATGTCAGGGAAGACCCTCTGGCAACAGCTAGGGAAGGTTTTTCATTTATGGATGCAACCATAGACAATATACAAAGGTTATGCCAGCAGAATGAAGATAAAGAGGTGAGGATCAGGGAGCTAGAAGAAAGGCTTCAGCAAGTAAATATCGATGAAAGAAGTCTCCTCAACTTTAAGGCCAGTGTGAAAAAAGTGAAGAATGATTTGGAAGGTGTAATCATTGACATGTATGCCAATATACACCTCTTCTAAAATGCGGCTGAAATAGTAATTGACCAAAACAATCGGATACAAATGCAGCTAACACAATACAACAGTATACGTGAATGTATAGATGACATTGATACCTGGATAGTGGAGAATCTTGATGCACCTCCTGAGTTGTATAGACCCTCAAAATCATCTAGAAAGACATATATGTACGCATTATATCATTGCCAATAGGTAGGGTAAAGTGAAGATAAAGAAGTAACCAAGGTRATGGAAATATGTTTAAGGACACACAAATATGCCTGATAAGGAATGGTCGTATCCCAAGATTATATGAACTTGGGAAGAATTGGTTAATGCAATCCAAGACAGCAAGAGTCGAAGGAGACAGATAGTTGAAGCAGTAGCCATTGTMTCCACCAATCTCATTGAACAACATCTACTACAGACGGTGAAGCTTCACACTATGATACAGTATTTCATGACAAAACTAGAGAAGGATATGAGCACTCTTTATGAAAGCATCGCCATGAACGAAGTAACACTAGAACAGTTATCATACAGGAGAATTGAGTCACTATATAACCAGTTGGAAGTTTGGACAGCTTATCTCTAAAGCAAAAGTTCATAGGGAAAGGACAAATTGACTATTTTTCTCTCGTCCATTTCCTAACCACTTAAAATTTCATCCTTTATGCCGCTTATCATTAGAATAGTGAAGATGAACAGTTTTGTAACTGCCTCTTCAAAGAAGGGGAAAGGACACATAGGAGTTACTAGCCTTTTGTAAAAATAGGGTAGAAACGCATTGGAAAGGAATTTTGGCTTTTCAAGCATTGTATAGACCCAAGAAATTTTATTATAACTTATACACTATTAATTAATATTGAGAATCCCTCGGGGATAGAATATTATAGAAGGAATTCTGTGTAGAAACGGAACGGAGCTTTAAACAACTTCAAGTGAAGATAATTGTTGTTTCTATGGACTATAAGAATAAGTATTTGTTATAGACTAATTCTTATACAATCTTTGTCATTATGTAGTTATTGATATTTCTTTGAATATTTCAATGCCTTGAGGTTTGTGGGTTATTACAGTATACGTTGTTGTGATCTAGATTAATCTGATTATATACATATGTATGCATTTGTCTCCAATCTTCCTCGTTTTTTGCAGGTAACTGTATAAAAGTTGTGTAAGGTTTTGGTTTCATTATAACTTATTGGTTACTCTAGTGTGCTCCTAGCTAGGATAGGTTAGCATAGTTTATTTTTATTTTCATACATGGTTTTCATCTACATCTTTGCATTGCATTTTCACCACCCACCAACCTCATCGGTACACTGGACTGTAACCGGTACAAAAACCAAAAGACAACAATAAATGGCAGCCAGAACAAATTTTGGATGGGACTCATGATCTAAATGGTGTATAGTCTAGTTGGGACCGTATACCGAGGAGTACCCCTTGCAGTTGTCGGGCAAATTTCGACCCATCAACAAAATTGGCGCTAGATTGAGAGCCATATTTTATGGCTTATATACATGAATTAAACAATAACCGAAATTAGTCTTCAACGAGTAACCCAACCCTCAACCTACCTTGTTTCCTTGAGTTGAGTCTGAACAAGAAGTTATCCATGAAAACTCAAAGGCTAATTTTGCAAGTGCTTTCAGTAGTCCTAAAATACATACTGAGACTTGGTTCTACATACCACAGGAAGAACTCTATGAAACCCATAGAATTGCACGTGCTTAAGCAAAGTTATTTGGGAAACTACCTATATCCTCTCAACTCCCTAGAAGAAAATCAACCCAGGTAGAATGTCCTAACACAGATCCTGATTTTTACATTGACTCTGTAGACGACCTTATTGAAACCGTGTTATAAGAGGTCTCAGTACCTTTGATCAGAGTTGTGAGTTTCCTTATTGAACCTGAAGAAGAATTTGAAGGTGAACAACCAAAAATTACCATAGAACAATTAATTGAAGAAAACGTGAACCATCGCTGGAGGGCCCAAGGAGCTCTCAATCTGGCTCAACATCTTCATGAAATGCCATGGAAGTTTTATAAGCTTCTCCCGAAATTTGACCCAGACAAACCTGGATTCCCGGAAGACCATGTTAATAATTTATTTTTGGCCATACAAATTCTAGGTGTTGAACATGATGATGTAGTGTGTAGGTTACTTCCTTACACTTTTTTCTGGGAAAGCCTCTACTTGGTATTTCAGCTTACCTTTCGGGTCTACTACAGATTGGGATAGCTTTGAAAGGCTCTTTATGAGAAAATTTGTGGAAAGAAAAACGATTGCATTTTGTTGGAGCAGGCAGGTTTCATGAACAGCACACCACATTTTGAGGAAAAGCAACGCGCACAGCAGGATTTGCGAAAATACGGCGCAAAAGTGGACAAACCTAGCCTAGTTAGGGTTAGGATTTTGGGATGGATTTTAAGGGTTTCTAACCCATTTTTGTAATATAAATAAGGGGTATGAGGTAGATTAGAGGATCATCAGAGAATTATCTAATATTGAATTGTTAGAGAGTTAGTGCGACAAGTCTATTTTGGATAACCTTTTTGGAGTTTTTGGGATTGGATGTATGTTTTGAGATTTGTAGAGCTCGGATGAGGTCAAAGTATATGAGGATCAAGTTGCAAGCTATGGATCTTGGTGTGATCCTGGTCTGCCTCACTACTCACTACTATGATGTAATGTGTGCAATGCTTTTTGATGAATAAAAATAAAGAAGCAGAAGATCTTTGTGGACGTAGCCCTAGGGGGGTGAACCATGGTAAAACCATGTGTGCAATGTGTGTTGATGTTTTATTAATTCTGCAGTTATCATTGAATAGTTATATAGATGAATGGATGATTTTTTTATAGTGCGCACTAGATTAAATATGCAAATGAATGAATTGGATGAATGGGATAATAGAATTCATGGTTAAGTAGGAACAAGAAGTAAGAAATAAAATCCTCCAATCCCTTCCATGACTGCAGACATTTGCGTCATACAGTCCCCCATAAACCATCTTGGGTGAGACTATGTTATGCATTGTGTGCACGATGTAGCCTTCTGGTTTACCAGAAGGGTCGATGGTGATAAGGGTTTTGTTGGATAACTAAGGTAGAACTCGAGTCAGCCAAAGAAGCAGAAGATCTTTGTGGACGTAGCCCCAGGGGGGTTGAACCATGGTAAAACCATGTGTGAAACGTGTGTTGATGTTTTATTAATATTGCAGTTATCATTTAATGGTTAGATAGATGAATGGATGATTTATTTACAGTGCGCACTAGATTAAATATCCAAATGAATGAATGGATGAATGAATAGGATAATAGAATGCATGGTTAAGTAGGAACAAGAAGAAGTAAGAAATAACATCCCCCAATCCCTTCCATGACTGCGGACATTTGCATCCTGCAGTCCCCCATAAACCATCTCAGGTGAGACTGCGATGTGCACTGTGTGCATGGTGTAGCCTTTTGGTTTACAAGAAGGGTCGATGGTGATAAGGGTTTTGTTGGAGAACTAAGGTAGAACCCAGGTCAACCCATAAGTCCAACAAATGGCTATGTTTCTAGCTAGAACTCATAAGGAGAGTCAGGAAGGGGTTGGGTGAAGAATATGCAGTGGTAGAAAGGGATGTTAACGCCATGGAATCCTACGAAGCAAGAGATTGAAATATGGTTATGTTAAATTTGGCAGCATCAACAGTCATTCTCCAATGAGAGGCCATATGGGCCACCCTGAGGCTAGCCAGGGAGATTTGGAGAATCAACCAGTCTTTTGAGGTATTGACAAAATCTAGGGGGGAACGTACAACCTTTGTGATTCAAACCAAAAGTTAGGATGAACGAGATGTTATGTGAGTCTAATGAAAAAGTCAAGGGGAACATACAACCTCTGTGAGCATAGACAATCTAGTGCAAAAGTCAGGGGAACGTACAACCTCTGTGAGCATAGACAAACTAGTGAAAAAGTCAGGGGGAACATACAACCTCTGTGAGCCTAGTCAAACCTTGTGAGTCATGAGAAAAAGTCAAGGCATCTAGCAAAATTTTGGTTGAATATAAAATTCCTATGAGCTAGAAACAAATGATATTCCTAATATTTCAAATGATATAAATGTATTGATCTAGTGCATTGGCATGTGTAACATTATCCACCATGAAGAGAATTTTGAATTGGTTTGTAAAGTGTTGAGTTACAACTAAAGTCTTAAGTCTAGTTCTATTTTAGAACTAAAGTGTAATGTTGAGTTGCAACTAAAGTCTTAAGTCTAGTTCTATTTTAGAACTAAAGTGTAATGTTGAGTTGCAACTAGAGTCTTAAGTCTAGTTTT
>SNQJ01S0055067.1:100911-131733 GCA_010110895.2 Picea sitchensis | reverse complement strand
CGGGGAGGATTTTGAATCCTCTTCGTACCCTAACGACACTTTGGTAAGCTATCCCAAAGCCTTTCCCTTAGCTTGCCTGGAAACTCCACCCGAGGGACGTTCCCTTTCCACCTTTTTTGATGAGTTTATTTTGAAACTCATCTGGTGACTCCACCTTCCCAAAATCCTGATTTCCCCAAACCTTTTTCCCCTGGGACGTTCAAGCCTTCTAAGGCAAAGAAGGCTTCATTTCAAGTCTCCCATTGTTAAAACCCTTTTCCATAATACCCTTCCTCTTGTTCCAATGGATCTCCCTTGGGCAAGGGACCTCTACAAACCCCTTAACATGGCCAATATCCAAGGTTACCCTAACAAAATGCCAACATAAGTCAACAAGTGGTTGCCAAAGTTCCTAGAAAACAATGTGATGACTGTCGAAGACCACATTTATGTCATGGGATGGGATGTGGGAAATGCAGGTATTGATCATGAAGATGTGGCCATGAGACTTTTCGCTTCATCATTGACTGAAGAAGCCCTTGTTTAGTTCAAAGGACTCCCCGATAATCATATCACATCCTATGATGCTTTTTCCACCTAATTCAAGAGAAGATGGTAAAGAAAATCAGATGGTGGGACACTTGGGACTCAATTCAATCAAATAAAGAAAAAGGAGAATGAAACGATGAGGGAATTGATTTCCAGATTTGACAGGTTGTATAATCAAAATCCAACAGATTACTATCCTACAGCATCATTAGTTTGTCTCCTTTACATGAATTCCTTTCAGGGACAGTTCTGATACATTCTTAAAGATAAAAATCCCACATCATTGGTAGAGGATAAAGAGTTCAGTGCCAACATTGAATATAAGCTCCTTGATTCAAAAATAGAACCTTTTCAGTACCCTCGTAACAAAACGGAATCAAGGACGAAGGTTTCCAACAACAGGGTTCCTCATTTGATTGCTCTCCTAACTCAAAAGATAGACCAAATGAATACTCAGTTTGTTCAGGTGCAGAATAAACTTATGAATCGTATGACTATAGTGGAAAGAAATCAATTTTATTCCAAACCTCATTTTACCAGACATCAAAGAGATTCCACCAGCTAGAAACCGAGACCTCAACAAGAGGCAAAAGCCCTGGATACTTTGAAACCCATCGGGACAGTTGATATAGAAGCTTGGTGTCTCCCATGCCAAGAACCCCACAGGGAATATGACTGCCCCTGACAAGACAAAGATTATCCTAACGATATAAACTTCATGATTTGCAATCTCAACAATGAACAAGTTACTCAAGAACATATCAATGAAGCCAGAAGAATAGGAGAAAGAGAGCGGAGACTTCGGGCCTTAAGTAAATTAACAGATGATCAGAAGAAGGAATTGAGGAGGTAAATCATAACCTACAGAAGAAAAAATGTTTCAACCCCTCCATCACAGCCTAATACTCCTCTTCCATCAGCAGAAAAGGTGGCTCCACCACCTCCACCGATGGTATGTGAGTTGCTTCGTAATACAACTCCTACAGATGACATTCAGTTGAATATAGATGTTGAAAACATGTTTGGAAAACTGAATATGACGGTCCCAGTGACAGAGATGTGTAAGATCCATTTCGTAAAAAGGGAAATTTTGAAAATATTGCAGGTGCCATCTAAGAAGGAGGATCATCCCATCATGTTAAACACTATGTATCTGGATCGACCAAGGGACAAGAACCCTCCTCTCTATCTTTCACTGGGCATGAATGACCTCCACTTGAACAAATGCATGCTTGATTCAAGGAACTCGACAAACATCATATCATAGAAGGTAATGAAACATCTTGGTTTGAAGACAACCCAACCTTATGGCAATGTATGTGGTATTGATTCCAGAAAGGTCAAAGTCCTCGGGGTATGTGAGGATGTTGAGGTTTTCCTAATTGACTTTCCACATATCATAATTCTCATGGACATAGTAGTGATCGACGTACCATATTCTTGGTGGAAGCTTTTATCTAGAAGTTGGTCTACTACTCTCAGGGGTTTCCTTACAATGGATCTCACCCATGCACACATCCCTATGGGAGTTGGCACTTTTCAGATACTATACAATGGAGAGAAAGTTGATAGACACGTGATGGATCTTGATGGATCCGATTATGTCATAGAATGAAATTATGATGTACTCCCATAGACCATTGATTATGAACCATCTGAGCTACCTTTTGTGAAGGAGAGGACTCCATAGACACACTTCTTCCATGGACAGATCAATACAAAGACAAACTTGCAAAATACCATGGGAAGGAGCCAGGGTCTATCCAAATTTTGAAGAAGGAAGATGAGAAACATGAGGAGATCGTCAAAGATACATTGAATGTTACATCCATAAGGCTGATATAATTTGTTGCAGAGAAGTGTTTACAACAATCTTATATTTTTATGCTATAATAGTGGTTTTTCATATTGAGTTTAGCTAGTCATTTTCTTGTCTTTCTCTTGCATTTTCTACTTGATCTATAGCATTTATTGAGAAGATTATAGTACCATATTATTTTTTATATATAATGTTATCTATTGTTTCAAATTAGGGACAGCAAGCTTAACTTGTTCATCCAACTAACATACATCATTGCAAAGTGTCTTTTCATGTGTCTCAGACAGGTATTTCACCATTTGCAAGTTACTCAACATACTTGGAAACCCTTGGACCTTCCCAAGACTTCATTCCATAAATTTCACTCCACTTACACTTGAAATCTAGGGGATTCACTTTCATTTCCCCCCATATCCATTTCAATCCCCCTAGGGTCACTAGGATCACCTCCCTAGAGTGACCTAGTCACCCTTGAAGTGTGGGACCTACATCGAGGTGACATTGTGTGTAGGATTCCCAAGTTGTAGCACTTGATTTATGGTTCGTTCAAGCTTTTCACAACCTACAAATTACGCTATAACAAGGAGCACATGAGGCAGAAATCATAAAAAAAAAGATGAAGTTCCATAAAAATCCTCCAATGATCACGATCACAGAGGACGATGTTGAGTTGGTAGCACACAAATTCCAAGACAGAGGAGAGGATGTAGTACGCGCAACAAAGAAACAGAGGCGCAAAGGGAGGATATCATGGAAAAAATGGTATAAGTTCATGACATCCTACAAAGGCTACAAATAAATACAGTGCATCATCCAGCAGCGCAGCAGCCACAGAAAGAACAGGAAACATCAGCGCAGAAGGAGCAAGAAGAGACCATGAACACAGTAGCAGTGAGCAGTGGCAGATTCACTGTCACACAAGACATGTTGGAGATGGATGAACAAACAGTTCAGAGGCCAGTAAAGGATGTGGAGCATATGGAGTTGGTCATGGAGAAAATACCCACAAAATCCTTTTATGGACTACAATAAAGTGTAATGTAGGAAGTGCAAGATAGAGCTAGGTTGGATGCCACCAACCTAGAAATCGGTCAAGAGGTGAAGGAGATTTTGCAAGTAATATGTGAGCAAATCACATTGGAAAAGGAGGAAGAGAAGAAATGCACCAACAATTTGGAGAATAAGCTAACAGAGGTATAAAGGAGTATACTTGACTACGCGAAGGAACAGGACGTTACAACAGAAGTGAAGATACAACAAATCACGCAAACCACGGAGAGATACAAGCAAGAAATAGTGGAGTTATTAGAGAAGTTAACTCTGAGCACACCTCCAAAGGTATGAGAGAAGAGGGAACAAGAGGTTAGTACGCACGTAGAGAGTATAGCGCAGGAGGTTAAAGAAGTGGTAGAATTGTATAACAGGACTGCACAAATTTGGACAAGCCTCGAAGAGGATGAAAAGATCCAACAGTTGGAGAAAAGGGAGGAAAAAATGAACGTGGTGGATCAGGACTTAAAGAAAAGACAAAAAACCATGGACATCTCCCTTAGAATGAAGACAACATAGGAACTGAAGAATTTATAGGTCGAAGTAAAGACTGTGCAGGAGCATAAGCAAGAAAGGCACGCTCAGTTGGAGACATTCCAGCAAAAAGTAAAAGGGATGATTAAAAAGCTCTAAACAGAAAAGGGAAAATGGGAACAAGCACTAACAAAAAGTAGAGAAGTGCTCATAGAGCACATAAAAGTGTAGGGTTTAGAGACATTAGCAGGGAAGAGTGCAGAGGCCAAAGAGAAAGTGTCAGAATTAGCACAGAAGTTGCATGCACTGGAGGTAGCGCTGCAGAAGGTGCACTAAGGCTAACATGGCTCAGGACGAGCCACATTTTAGTGTTGGGGGCATGTTGGAGAAGGAAGGTTTGGAGAACAACGTGGCAAGCGAGGCAGAACAGTGCGCCACATTTTGAGGAAAATCAGGGCGGGATTTACAGAGATCCAGCGCAAAAGTGGACAAACCTAGCCTAGTTAGGGTTAGGGTTTTGGGATGGATTGTAAGGGTTTCTAACCCATTTTTGTAATATAAATAAGGGGTATGAGGTATATTATAGTATCATCAGAGAATTATCTAAGATTTAATTGTTAGAGAGATAGTGCAACAAGTTTGTTTTGGAGAACCTTTTTGGAGTTTTTGGGATTGGATGTCTGTTTTGAAAGCTATAGATCTTGGATGAGGTCGAATTAGTTGAGGGCCAGGTCACAATTTGTGGAGCTTGGTGTGATCCTAGTTCGCCTCACTACTCACTACTCTGATGTAATGTGCGTAGAGATTTTTGATGAATAAGAATAAAGAAGAAGAATATATTTATGGACATAGCCCCAGGGGGGGTTGAACCACAGTAAAACCATGTGTGCAATATGTGTTGATGTTTTATTAATTCTGCAGTTATTGTTGAATGGTTAGATAGATGAATGGATGATTTATTTATAGTGCACACTAGATTAAATATGGAAATGAATGAATGGATGAATGAATCGGATAAATAGGATAATAGAATGCATGGTTAAGTAGGAAGAGGAAGAAGTAAGAAAGAACATCCCCCAATCCCTGTCATGACCACAGACATATGCATCCTGCAGTCCCCCATAAACCATCTCGGGTGAGACTGGGTTGTGCACTTTGTGCACGATGTAGCCTTCTGGTTTTCCAGAAGGGTCGATGGTGATAAGGGTTTTGTTGGAGAACCAAGGTAGAACCCAGGTCAGCCCATAAGTCCAACATGTCTCTACACAATGAACTAGGAGCCGTCAGAATGGACAAGAGGGAAAGAGTGAAAGACTTTAACCAAAGGTTTATTAATGTATTAATCAAGTTTGCTCATGATGTAGCTCTCGCTCAGTCATTAGCTATCGATTATTATGCAGTTGCATTAACCCCCTCCATAGGGATGTTTGTAAAATGATCTAACAGAAATACATTAGCATTAAACTTTGATGAAGTTGAGACTGTAGAAAGAAATTTATTTGCGTATGATCAATATCCACGTTACGAAGAAACTAAGTCGGCTAGGAATAAACCATTGCTATTAACTAAACCACTTGATAAGGAGTCGAAAGATATTGATAATGTGGTCAAAATGGTTCAAACGGTATCCAATGAAATTGTGGACCTTAAAAATAATGTCGGTGAATGATCATCGAAGCCATGAACTTTTCGTCCATTCTTTAAAAATCCAAATAACCCACCACAACCACATGAACCACTGCACATGGCTTTCAACTTAGATAGTTTTAGTAATGATAATTTGTGTTCTTATCATCAGCAAAATCACCTAGAACGAACATGCCCTCAATGGGTCAACTCTATGACCCTGGTGATAAACCAGTTGCTAGATCAATAGAGTTTAGATGATGTAGGCCATACACAAGCGCCTTCTAGTGTTGTTGATGAAGCTCCACCTGAATCAGCTATGCCCTTTTTGGATTGGTGTACAGAATTATACGATGAGTAGATCAAAGAAATCCTTACCAAAGATACATAGGTTTTTAAAGTTGTCGCTCCAAAAGGTTATAACTTATGCAGCAAAGGTCCACTATCTAATCCCCTTTCTTCCAAAGAAGATAAAATCCCTCTTAGGAAAATAACACCTCCCCCTATCCTACCAAAAAGTAACGTGGTTCCAGAAAAAACTAATAATAACACCTCCCCCTATCATAGCAAACAAAGACAAACCAAGCATGTCTAGTTTTGCAGGGAATAATGCAAAAGGTAACTTGACACCAGATAATAAAAAGGTGATTCAAAAATAAATTGTACAAGTTAAGAACGATCCAAACTCACACTCTTTGGATTATAATGTGATCGAGGACATGAAGAAGATTAAATCTAATATTTCAATGTTTGATATTTTCTCCCTTCCACAACAACGCGAACTCCTACACGATGCTTTCAAACCCCATGAGACTCAGACGAAAACTATTGCTACCACTGAAATCTTAAGCCTGGAAAGTGATGCACATGAGATACACAAACTGGAGATAGCAGAAGCTATAAATGTAGCAATCACAGACGCCTTTTCAAATTCTCGGGTGCCACACTTGTTGCTTACATATGAAAATTTTAATTTTAATGTACACGTTGTTTAGCGGATTCAGGTGCCTCTTCCAATATCATGCCTTGTTTTGTTCGCCAAAAAATAAATGTTGTTCCACAAATAACAAGAACCAAGATCATCCAATTAGATAGGACAAATGTTAAGGTAAAACAAGACCTCAAAGATTTTTTAATTAGACTATAATCTGATCCCAGAGTTCATCGGACTATAGACATAGTTGTGGTAGACATACTAGAGAGTTATGGTTTTCCCTTAAGAAGAGACTGGTCAGACAAACTTCAGGGTTATTTCTCTATTGATTGTTCTCATCTGTGGCTTCCTCATACAAGCAAAGCCAATCAAATCTCTGTAAATAGTGAAGCACGCATGAAGCACACAGCAACAGAATTAGAGGGTGAGAACGAGCCCATAAGATTTTCTCATTCCATTTTAGGGAATTATTTTTTTGAAACTGATTATGGTTGTTACGAAGCATAGGATTCTGAAATACCATCAGATTTACAATCAGGCCTCCGCCCACAAATACATAATAGTGCATGTCCAGTAATAACTAACTTAGGATTTCGTTTGACTAACAAGACTAATATTCCTAACATGCGGACCATGTTCTTCGATGGCTCTAAAACATAGGATGGAGTCAGGATAAGATGTGTTATAATTGACCCTAGCCAAGGAAAAATGCTCATATCATGTTGTTTAAAGTTTGAATGCACCAACAACACTGTTGAATACGAAGCCTTGGTCCAGGGCCTTAAAAAATCCATTGATCTTCAGCTGAGGTATCTTAAAGTGTTTGGTGATTCTGAAATCATTGTTTGATGGGTAAGAAACATTATTGATTGCATGTCTCGGCATCTAAAGTCTTACTAGCAAGAGGTATGGAATTTTCTTTATTCATTTGATGCATTTAATATTAATTCTATACCTCGCTATCAAAACGTACATGTAGATATTTTGGCCAATGCGGCATCTAGGTTTATGCCTCTTGACAATGGTTTTTCAATTGAAATGATGTTTAGGCCCTCTGTACCAGACAATGTCATGAGTTGGAGAGTGTTCGACAAAGATTCTCAGATCATCAACTTTCTTACTAGTTCAGACACATTCAAAGATTCAATGATCAATGATGAGGTACATCAACAAGAGTTGCAAATTTATCAGGAGGAAAATAAAAGAGTGAAGACAAATTGTGTTCCGAAGAACGTTTTGACTCTTGAAATTTTATTTGATTTACAATCCAAGTTTAGGAGGCCAGCAAACCCAAAGACAAACAGCTCTACTATGATGCATTTCTTGGTAAATTTGGGACATCTGAGTAGCCTAAATATGTTAAGCTAGGCACATGTTGTTCAGATTCATAAAAGTACACATTCACACAAATATTCAAGAAGTATCGAGATTTTTTTCTTGGATGTATGATACGCGGATTATACAACATGTGATCCCCGTCAAAGAAGGGATCGATCCATTCCACCAAAATCTTAGAAATATGCATCTGAATCTTGAACCTCTGATTCATAAAGAACTCAAGAAATTATTATATGCCCAAATCATTTTCAAAGTGAGACATTCAACTTGGGTCTCTAATATGGTGCCCGTAAGAAAAACTTTGGGAGAAATAAGAATATGTATAGATTTATGAAATCCCAATCGCGCTTTCGACAAAGATAACTATCCAGTTTTCCCAATGGAACAAATCCTACAACTCGTCTCTGGATCTCAGCTATTCATTCTATTAGAATAATTTTTGGGATATAATCAAGCTCTTGTTGCAGAACCAGACTGATTAAAAACCACTTTATGAACTAAATGGGGAACTTATGCTTATAGACAGATGCCCTTTGGCCTTATGAACACAGGAGCTACCTTTCAGAGGGAAATGGATATTTCTTTCAAAGAATTAATCGGTGGATATTTCTTTCAATGGATTAATCAGTCAAAGCGTGGTGGTTTACCTTGATGACATCATTGTTTACTCTAAAAAAAGAGAAGACCACCCAAAACATCTGAGACAGATTTTTGAACGATGCAGAAAATATGGGATTTCTCTTAATCCCAAGAAAAATATATTCGTTGTTTCAAAAGGTATTTTATTGGGACATGTTATTTCCAAAGACGAGATTTCGATGGATCTAGAAACAACCAAATCCATTCTACAAATTGCTCCATAATACATCAAGAGGTCGATGCAATCATTCTTCGACAGTATCAATTTCGTAAGACGATTTGTTCCAGATTTTGCTGAAATTGTGAAACCATTACAAAAGATGATTAAAAAGGACGTGCAGTTCAAATGGACACCATTAGAGAAAGAAGCATTTGAAAACATTAAAACCATTATAGCAAACACACCATCTCTTTGAGTCCTGATTTCTCCAAAGATTAACTGCTATACACATTTGCATCTAATCACTCATTAGCAACAATTCTCATGCAAAAGGATGAACAAGGAGATGAATACTTTGTCATGTTTATGAGCATTGGGTTACAAGGTGTTGAACTGAATTATCCTTCGGTGGAAAAACAAGCATTTTTTGTCCATAAAGCAATCAAACGGTTCAGACCTTACATCCTAAAAAATCACACTAAAGTCATCGTCCCAGACCCAGAACTAAGGTCCATGTTTATTCAAAAAGAATTGGGTGAGAGACGAGGGAATTGGATGACATCTCTACAAGAGTATGACCTCGAATTCAAAGCAGCCAACATTTTGAAACGTCAAGGCTTGTGTAAATTAGTAACACAAGGAGTTGATGTTGAAGAACAAGAGGAGGAGGGGTGGCAAGATGAACCTACAATGTATACCCAGCAGGTTCCATATGTCCTAGCCATTGAAGGATCGTGTTACAATGATCTTAAATATTATCTGAAATATGTCACTACTCTGGACCATCTCAATGCTAAGCAGAAAAGAGTGATACAGCTAAAATATTTAGAGTATCAGTTGTTACATGCTATCTTGTTCAGAAAAAATTACGACGAAGTGTTACTCGGATGCCTCGAAAGACAAGATGTTGATAATGCTCTGAAAGATATGCACGATGGACCAGATTGTGATCATTTTCAGGAAATACAACAGCCCACAAAGTGCTGAGAGTGGGATACTATTGACCCACACTCTTCAAGGACATTCATCCATACTCAAGGAGTTGAGAAGCATGTCAGAAAACTGTGGGAAGAGAACGTAGAGTTGCTCTTCATCTCCAATCTATAGCAGTAGAAGAACCTTTCAAGAAGTGGGGCCTAGATATCATTGGTGAGATAAATCCTCGTTCGTCCAAGAAACATAGGTATATTCTGACCGCTACTGACTATTTCACACATTGGATTGAAGCAATACCTTTAGTCAAAGTGAATGAAGAAGTAGTAATAAATTTTCTTGAGCAACACGTTATCACAAGGTTTGGAATTCCTAACTCTTTAGTGTTTGATAATGCTACTTACTTTTCATCCTTGAAATTATCTGAGTATGCATTAGAAAAGGGGATTATTTTAAAATACTCATCCAATTACTATCCCCAAGGAAACGTCTTAGCAGAATCTACAAACAAGAACATCATTTGTATTCTTAAGAAAATTGTAGTTTATCACCAGATAAATTGGCACAATGCATTACAAAATGCTCTTTGGGTAGATCGTGTCACTCCCAAAACTTCCATTGAAACCTCACCTTACTTTCTTGTGTATGCAAAAGAATTTTTTCTACCCTCGATCATCTACCTACCTTCCCTCCAACTTAAACAACAGTCTCAAGCCAGAGAATTCCCTGTCATCCAAAGTAATATCGATACCTTGTTGAACCTGGAAGAAATACGTGACAAAACCAAAAGAAATTTGAAGCTCACCAACAAACAGTAAAACGTTGGTTTGATAAGAAGTATGTCGATGAGAAAGAGTTCCAAGTTGGGGACTTAGTTCTAAAATGGGACAAGCCACATGAAGATAAAGGGAAACATTCAAATTTCAAATAGCTTTGGATTGGTCCCTACCTCATTAAAGAAAAAATTGGCCAAGGAACTTTTTGATTACAAAACCTTTAGGGGGAAGTCGACTATCTCCCTATAAACGACCAACTCTTGAAGCACTATATCAGTTATCCATTCAGGTTGTTGACCGCGTGTACATAAATAAATCATGATTTTGTTTTTCATTTGATTTTTCTTCTTTAGTTAGGTTGGTTTTCTTAATCTTTTTTATTACTAGCATTTTCCTTTATCCTTCTTGATGGTTGCCTTTGTGATTTTGAAGTTCTCACAACTTAGCGCAAGTCGCATGTCTAAACATAGCGCATCTGGTGAAGATATCCTAAACATATATGTAATACAATTTCAAATATACATATCCCCCCAAACATGTGAGCACTTTACGCACTATCATAAGTCAAGATATGGTGGAGGAAAATAGCTTATCAATACGAAGAGACATTGGGAAAACAGAGAGCCAAGAGACTGCATTGAATAGTGGATTGCTATGTTATACGAGCTAAATGAAAATGGTCTAGATGAAATGTTCATAGTAGACTAGGAATCGCGACTCGGGAAGTTTCCTCATCCATAATCAAGTTAGCATATCTTACCATCATAGGCGTCATCCCTAGTGCCTTTTAAAGGTTAACTAGAATCCCCCCATCCACCTATTCTCTAAATAAAAGAGGATCAAATATTATAAAAGGTAAATTCTTGGGGAAAGACTTTGAAGATCACATGGGACATGCAAGTATCTCCACTAGGGATATGGATTCTCGCGGGCAGCAGAGCAAGGCTTGTGACACTAGGGTGACTCTATCAGGGTTATGGACACTCACCGGCAACGAAGAGACACCAGAGAAATAAAATATGACTTGTATTCTCAACCTTCTTAATGTTTTGTTTCTATTATACTAGTTACATCTTCCTTTCTATCCATTTATCATGTGATTGGATATCAATTTGAAAGCAGACTGTTAATTGGAAAGGGTCTCACCCCTCTTTGAACCACCTCAGTCTTTTCAATATGCAAGTTATGGGACCCATATGTTCTTTCTTATGATTTTGTATGCTGGAGCATCCTTCCTAAATTATGTATAGGCATCATCTTGCATAGATCCAAGGCTTCTCCCAGTCTGTCGCCATTTTTTGTGACAGGCACTACAACCCTCCATTTTTCATTTGATCTTCTTTACCTCCCTAAAAATGGAGCCCCTTATATTTTGACCCTATAAGAAAGCCTCATAAGTCTCCCTCTCCATCTCAAGTTTTTTTTGATAATTCATGTTCCACTTGAAAAAACAAAAGTCATAAATACTTGGTGATACAATCCAATTTTGAAATCGACAGAGTTACCTTAAACTCCTTCGATTAATTCGGAGGAATTACTTCAAAATCCTCTGAACAATTTGGAGGAGTTACTTCAAACTCCTCCGAATAGTTGAGGAGTTACTTCAAACTCCTTCGAACAGTTTGGAAGAGTTCATTTATTTTGCTTCAATACGCAATGTTGTCACGAGAGTTAGGATAAACTCCTCTGATATGTTCAAAGGAGTTACTTCCAACTCTTCTCATATATTTGGAGGAGTTGATTTCAAATATTCCGAACACATCGTGAGAGTTACTATCTCAACTTCAAAACTGATTGGATAACTTTCTCTTTGGTATTTCGATCAAACCGACCCCAACCACCGCATTAAATGTCACAAATGATTGTTTGGCTATATAAATCGAACGAGGTTAGGTGTAGTGTTATCCGACCATTTTTTAGTGAGCAAGGAAACCTAAGGTTAAACACGTCGAGTTCAACCCCGTTTGAACCTCTCACCTATCCATACCCACCACGTGACGGTGTAATCCAGGTAAGAGCACCTCACCTCTCTTATATTCTAAGTTTAGGGTTAGGTATTTGTTATTTGTTTTGCCTTGTTCCTTTCTCCCTTTCCCAAGATCGATAATTCATTTCCACTCCTCGTCACTTCACTCCTGGCCACACCCACCTTCGCCAACCTTACATTTTTCTTAGAGCATATTCCTTGCCAAAGAATGAATGATCAATCGGCCCCTTTTTCTTCACCGTGAAGGACCTTATCTGCACCCTTGCACTTAATCCTTGCAATCCCCGAAGCTTACCCTGAGCGCGAACACCATGATCTATAGGGTTTTGGGGTTTCCCCACACTCCTCTAAGCTAGTCATGATTTTTTCTTGGATCTCTCTCCTTTGTTCATGAAAATCCATAAATCTAAACCAGAGACTTTCAAAGTAACTCTCGGAGCACATCAAAGAAGTTAATATTAACTTCTTCGATGTGCGCAGAAGACTTAAAACCATTTCCTCCATGTGTTTCAGAACCTCTGGAAACAACTCCTCTGATCATATCAGAGGAGTTACTTTCAACTCCTCCGATACAATCAGAGGAGTTTCTTTTAACTGCTCTGAATTCCTCGAAAATGTGACAGTTCCTTTCGATGACATATCAGAAAATTTGGAAATAACTCTTCTGATCTCATCGGAGGAGTTGTTCCTAACTCCTCTGATGTGATCGAAGGAGTTGTTTTTAACCCTTCCAACATGTATTGGAGGAGTTGTTACTAACTCTTTTGATGTGACCGAAGGAGTTGTTTTTAACCCTTCTGACCTGTATTGAAGAAGTTTTATTGAGCTCTGATTTCACCTTTCTAAGATGGTGCCAAGTGTTTTTCCCTAAAATATCATTGGACAATTTGAACATTGTCTATTATTAACCTGATATCTATAGCAAGCAACTTGTGATGTCTTGATAATTTTAGTAACTCTTATAATTTCCCAATCATTTAGTTGCATCTCAAATAAGATGCTCTAAACTTATCCTTTTTGCAGGCTCAAACATGTCACCTTAGAAGAAGACATTGGAGAAACCAACAGGAGTTGAGCCATCTAGCAGCTCCCAATAAATAGTAGAGGCGGAATTTTTCGAGACCATATATGATGATATGTCATGACTTCTAGAGAAGGACAGAGAGACCTTAAAATGGGGATAATTGGATTACATGTTCAAGAATCCAAACTTCTATGTGGAGGCGAAAGAGCCAAATGAACTCCAGGCGTTCAAGAACATCAAAAAGTCAGTAATTTTCATGGTGGAAGCACATCCAGTTGTCTTCCCTTGTGCCAACGTCATTTCATGGATTTTGAACAACATAGACATAAATAGTCGATATGTTTGTAATGTAAGAAAAGAACCTATAGCTTCATTCAGGCCCGATGATTTGGTTAAATGTTATCATATTGAAGCTGAGAATAAAAGACTGGATGGTCAAGTCTGGAGTGAGTTGTAACTTACACCAAAATATCTATTCCCCACATGGTTTAAAGCAGATAGCCAATTCAAGTATCGGCCCAAGATTCGGTACCCCACAACCAATTTAAGGAGATCCTACCAGTATATGGTGGCCATGTTGTGCAGGTTATATAGGGATCCGGATGCAACTCATTTTCCCCTATCATACATGCCCCTAATTTATTTTTGTGCAGATGTGGGGGTGTCATTCAATTGGGAAGACATATTATCTGAAAATCTCAAAGTTTCCATCTCTGCAGCTACACAAGCACAACTAGGAAACTTTCTCAGTTTCCATATGTCTGTAATGACCCTTAATTATTAAGATGGTTAATTTAATAATAATCCTAAAGATTATCTAAATTGTATTTATATCATAAAATAATATTTCTAATTGGATATTATTGAATAGTGTACATGAGGGTTAATGAATGATTAATTATTAAGTGAGTCATTAATTGATTAAGTATTAAATTAATGGTTAAAAATAAAATATAATGTTAAATGGGGTTACGTATCCCATAGGGGGATAACGTAAACAATACGTAAAAAGGGAAACATTTAAATGAGGATAAGGCAAAATAAATGAGGGATAAGACAGATTAAATAGGGATAAGGCAATTAATATTGGGATAAGGCCTTTATGAAGGGGATAAGGGTAATAAAAGGAGTTAGGTGGGAGTAAATGTGTGATTGAAGGAGGGAATAAAGGGGAGGTGGAAAGGTTGTGAGGATATTCATTGTCCCATTCTAGGAGGGAGAGGAATTCTGAGAGGGCAAGCTTGGAGGGATTGGAGATGAGAAATTTTCTGAGTGGGATTCTGATTGCGCGGGTATGAGGAGGTTTTGGGCTCGGATGGCTGGGACATCCATTGATGTCCCAGGGCTAGGCATACTAGTCGGCAGGGTGGCTGGATTTGGGGTGTCCTAAGGAGGCGGAGTTCCAATGAAGGGGAACAGGCCCTTTCTGGATAACATCCAGTGAGGTATGTAAATTAAAATTCATGGATTGTTTACCTAGATTTATTACTTACTGTCGAATACTACTTGTGTAAGTGTTAGCGTAAGTGTTGAGGTAATTTGAAAATTTTGAAAAGTTACTTCTTTGTAAAGCTCATAGAAATTACAGTAAAGTAGTAGGTAGAAATTTAAGCGTTAGGCTAAAAAATCACGGTTACACTACATCACATTATCGAGCCGTGGTTGAGACACTTGAGCCTTAAGGGCCACGTTCCCGGCTCAAATTTCCCTCAAGCTTAGCACCTTAAAACAAAACACAAAAATTTAAAAAAAATGCAAAACAAATGTAATCTAACTTACGAAACTAGGGGTTGTTACAGTTTGGACCTAGGAGTTTGAATGGTAACTGTTCAACACAAAGAAAACACTATGGAAGATGTATCTAAGCTAGATGGGATCCGTCTTGTACTAACCTAATATTTTTTTGTTTAAAAAAAAATCGATTGAAGAATGCCGAGGAAATTAGGGAAGTACACTTGGAAGCTCATATATATATATATAGGTTAAATACACGGGTTGTACTAAAGAAATCATTTGAACCTCTTTATAAAGATCAAGTAGAACCAGGAGGAGTATATAATCCAATTTCATTTACATGCATGTGTATTACTATTCAAATACTGAATTTTGTGTATAATATTTACCAAAATAAATGATTAAGCATTGCATTAACTTAGAACTGAGTTTCCGTTTAAATCGGAAATACATTTAGGATAAAATGGTATAGTCTTGTTTCATCACTTTAATACAAAGGAAAAGGTTTGGAAACAGGTCACGTTTGGTTGGCCACTGCCAGCTAGGTTGCACATACATCAACAGCCGAAAGGCCAAGCAACAAGGGCACGCGGGGTACTAGGCCAAGCAACAAGGGCACGCAGGGTGCTACCGTGTCAGCTGCTAGGTTTCTACATCATAACTCATCAATGAGACAAAGATACAACAAAGGCCACCTTCAGCCATCCACCACACGAGGGACCAAGTCTGTCAAAATTAAATTAAACCTAGGTCATCCTCATAGTAACCATTCTAAGTTGTCGTTAGATCACAGTTTGACAGGCTATATCTGTATAGATTGAGTGGAACTAACAATTAAGAATACATGGTTTCTCCTTAAAGATTACATTTGTAAATCTCTAAATAGGATTAAACAAATCTAATCCACAATTTGAAATCTAAGTACACTGTAACTTTAAATTTAATTAATTGTGTGTATTTCTTAGTGTATGATTTTACCCCGACCTAGACAAGAATCCTCAATATATCACCAAGTGTCCCCACGAAACCCGGTGGCTTGCCTTTTCAAAACAAAGAGAAAAACATCTATTGTCTCTTCTTACGGTCGTACAAGCCATATTCGAGCAATATGTTCCCCACCTTGACACTCATGAAGCTTCTAAGTACCATTTAATATGCGATTAAGCAAAGCAAGCATACCTCTCTCCCTCATGGTTGGAAGTTTAAACCCTAAAAACGTTGGCTAAAGGCCGTGCTGCCCTCTGAGCTCCGCAGTTTTGAGTAACAATCAGAGAACACACTGTTTTTTAAATAACTTAAATGCGGCGTCCCATTCGAAACTTTTATTCAGTAACTGCACAGTCTAAATGGCATTTTAAGCGATGCGTGCGTGGGGTCTTGATTCGAGGCGTTCCCCATTAGTAGAGATGGTTAGTGGTTCTGCCTCTTTCTCCCTCCGCGATTGGCATATTCCCTTGGTCCGTTACATAAATGCTCTCTCCTAACACGATTAGGTGGCTCGCGCCTCGTTGCCCACAGTGGCGAAGCGATTAGGCGGTGAACCTACAGTGGATTCCTCCTTGCATTCCTGTTGGAAGGTCCCCATTCGCCCGAGATACAACATCTGTAACATTGAATGCAGTTGTAAGGCCGCTATGCCTTCCACCGGGTAGTTCCCTGCCTCGACCATATGATGGCAAGGCACCAATCACTGGCCAATGTTAGAGTCCTTTGATCCAAGAATTACTGCATCTTTATCCAGATTCAAAGTCAAGTGTCTTGTGAGATTGAAGCTTCATGTCAACCATCTACCCGCAGGGACGAAGAGATGGGCACCACCTTTGTCAGCAAAGGGTCGGAGGTAGAACATGGCATTCTCAAAAGCACGTGTATTGAGAGTAACTCCATCTCCAACTGCCCCGAATTCAGTAAATGACACACTGTGAGGCCCAGGCGATAGAGCTTTATTAAATCTACAAGCTCCCTATTGTTGCAAATATGAATTAGAAGTTATGAGCTTAATGTCCTTTTCCTGACTGCCATATCTGACTGCCCATCCGACTTCGCTGGTTGCAGCAGAGGACCAGAAGTGCATATATGTATAAATGAATACAAAGATCGCGCCGAGGATAGATCCTACCTTATTACCTTTCCGTCTTTGGAAGCGGGGGCGAGTCTAAACCCCAAAGCAATAGCCATTAAAAATGCTGGAAAAAAAAAAATAATGGCGTTGAACTTTACCATTTGGGAAAAGGCGTGCATGGTAATCACACGAGCAGGCGAAGTACTTCCAGCGAAAGCCAACCATGCAAGTCATGACACCAGCATGCAATTACGGAGAGGGCCACCGAAGGGATGAAACGCAGGGCTGAGCCGCGTGGGCCTCATCGAGGACCACGATGCCGACCCTATACTTGCAAGTACCACGAATAATTCTATTTATTTTATTTTTATTATTTATTTTAACTATAATATATATTAATGGGTAAAAAAAATAAAAAAATTATTTATTTGAAAAAAAAAAAAAAAAAAAAAAAATTTCTTTTTATTTAAAATTTTAAAGAAATAAAGTTAAATTAAGTTAGATTTAAAATATATATATGCTTATAATTAATTTAATTAAATTAGAATTAATTGGGCATATTAATTTTTATTTTATAAGGTAAAACAAAGAAAATTTATGGAGTTAAGTAGAATTGAACCAGAACCTCCCAGATCAAAGTCTTGTATTAGCCCACTTCTGTAATACATCGTTGTTTCTCTACAAATAATTTCCTTAAATAAATGCTTTTAGCGGTCATACCCTAGGCCACGTAATGCGACTATCAAAGCACCTTTTGAGCCATAGATTCGCGTACCAAGCTATCAAAGCATGAAAGGCATTGAATGGAGGAGCCCACAAGGGACTTATATTGCTCCAATCGTCTTAAGAAGAACTTACTTAGCATGAAGGTACATAGGTGAGCGTCGAGAAGCGTCGTGGGTTATTGGGCCGATTATTCAAAGTTGCCTTGGGTTTAATCCTATTTAAAGCTAACAAGCGGGAACGAGGCAACAAATGCACTAGGAGCGTAAGCATAAAACATGAGCTAACATATAGCTTTAGGGAAGAAAACCAATAGTTGTTTTTCGTAGGAGACAAAGCGAAGCTTAGATGCTTAAACCTAACCCTATCGGGTTAATCCCGATGGAGTAGCGATACATTTCTGAACAAGTAAAAAATTCACGCCATTTCCCTAAAAGTTTTGTAGCACCAATTTAAAACATCCACCAGAACTCACCGACAACTTTGGTTGATGCAGTCAAAGCACACAGGATAATTCGGACCTCGAGGTTGAAGCGAGGGCGTCGTATAAGCTTCCTGACGCCACCACCACCATCGCTGAACTAGACCTCATACTGCGCTCATTGGAAACCATCAACGAGAATTTAAAGAGGCAACAACTGGCAGGTACTGAAGTGGAACCCACACCATATAGAATGGGTAATCCAAAAGCGTCAAATAACTCAAGGGGAGAATTTCCACATGAATACATCACGCGAGAATTGAAAAAAGATCAAACTTCCAGAGTTAGCCGGAGGTCGCGCCAGTGAACACACAAAAACATGGTTGGAAGGCATGAAAAGATGTTTTGCCTTAAGGGACTATGGAGTCCAACTTCGAAGGCGGAGTCGCCATTTTCAATTAAGGGGCGATTACCACGAATTGGTGGGGTAACTGGAAAGACAACTGCACCTTACTCCGGACCACGGTATCTTGGGAACTTTTGAGGAAAGTTCCCGAAGGAAATATCTACCAGCATACTCACGAGGGAGCGAGGTTGGGGCATTTCATGCCTTAATACGAAACAAAGATATGGTAGAAGAATACGAAGTCCGGTTTATGGGGCGGTCAAATATGTGTCGTATATGGATAGTACATTATGACGAGGCTGAGAAGCGCTTCATCATGGATTGAACCCGGGATAAGAGCTATGGTGGGGATGTGGAAACCATCTTCGATGGAGGAGATGGTGGAAGAGATTGGATACGTGGAAGAACATATGAACTTGGGTGGGGGT
The DNA here is from genome assembly GCA_010110895.2 of Picea sitchensis. Lineage (NCBI taxonomy): Eukaryota > Viridiplantae > Streptophyta > Pinopsida > Pinales > Pinaceae > Picea > Picea sitchensis. The sequence goes on along the minus strand of SNQJ01S0055067.1, from coordinate 112,671 downwards.
GCAAGGGAAAGTGCCTGTTACGTGGAAGAACATATGAACTTGTCTGGGGGTGCAAGATCGACATTTCCGCATCGCCCTAGATTCGTAGGAAAGGCCCCGCGAACATTTCCTAGGGGAGGGGGCTCAAGGCCACCTCCGTATGGTAACAGATTCATGCCAAGAACAGTGGCTACAGGGATTTCAATGGCGGCGAGTGCAGCATCTCGTTCATCGCCAACGGTGCAGACAGGACCACGACCATATCAGGGAGCAGTGAGCAGGGGCAGGGGTTCCAGGGGAAGGAACTCATTTCAAAGACAGACACATAATAGTGCACCGGTTCAATCTCGTATTTCCTGTTGGAGATGCGAGGGACCCCATTATGAACGGGACTGTCCGGAGTTACCATCAGGGGACGTGAAATGGATTAAAGCTTTGAACTACTTCAAGTGAAGATAATTGTTGTTTCTATGCACTATAAGAATGCGTGTTTGTTGTAGACTAATTCTTATACAATCTTTGTCATTCTGCAGTTATTGATATTTATTTGAATATTTCAATTCCTTGATATTTGTGGGTTATTATAATATACGTTGTTGTGATCTATATTAATCTGATTATATACATATGTATGCATTTGTCTCCAAACTTCCTCTTTTGTTGCATCTAACTATATAAAAGTTGTGTAAGGTTTTGGTTGCATTATAACTCATCGGATACTCTAGTGTGTTCCTAGCTAGGATAGGTTAGCATAGATTAGTTGTATTTTCATACATAGTTTTCATCTTCATCTTTGCATTTCATTTTCACCATCCACCCACCTCGTTGGTACATCGGACCGTAACTGGTACGAAAACAAAAAGACAGCAATAAATGGCAGTCGGGCCAAATTCTGGATGGGACTTCTAATCTAAACGATTTATAGTATAGTTGGGATCGTATATCGGGGAGTACCCCTTGATGTTGTCGGAATAATTTAGACCCATCAATAGTTCTATATAGGACTCAGTCCTTTAGGAAACTTATTATCTTCCAACGATATAATTTCCTTTGGTTTAATAAGTTCATTCTGTAAGAAAGCGCAAATACTTTCATCATCAAGAAAACCTTGCCATGATTATACATTATTAGGAAAATGTGGATGATATAAAGACATAAATGTGCAATCATGCCTTTAGGGAAGAAATTGTCTTGTAGGACTAGCCGCAAAAGAAGCTAGCCTATCAACCACTGAATTCAAGTCTCTCCTGATATGAGTGGTGTTAAAAGATAAGAAATTTTGGATTAGATACCATATTTCATGTGTATACCTTTTAAGCAACTTGTTTGAGGGGGTATAGATTCTTCTAATCAAATTCACAACAAGTTTAGAATCCCTAAAAACATTAAGATGATAGGAGCCAAGATTGAAATCATTTTCGATACCAAGGATTGAGGATTCAAATTTTGTAACATTGTTAGTGCAAGCAAATTCTAGTCTGTAAGAAAAATTGTGAATCTTTACAATAGGAGAATACACTATTATGCCTACCCCATGTAACATACCCAACCACCCACAGGCTGGCCACGCTACTTCAAAACTCACTTCTAGATTGATTTCGAATTCTGATAAATTTTGAATTAACAAAGAGGCATGAAATATTCACATGCAGAGATCAAGATTCATGCTACAACATAAAAGAAATGAATATAATTCCATACACAGCAATAACCAACAAGCAGGCACATTCTAAACATGAATACCATAGATTATAATTAATACACAGCGGAAATAAATATGTAGGTAAATAAAACCATGACAAAGAGCACTTATCTTTAATGAAACGAATCACCAAATGGATGCAGACCAAGGACATTCCACCCAACCATCGACATTATTGTTCTGAACCTCAACAGCAATGTCACCCCTGAGCCAGGGATATGATTCCACAAGGACGGTTCCAGGGTGTCACTTAGCTTCCCAAACCAGTCAACACTCAATATCTCACAAGTTTCTCAACACACACAACAATCCAAAGTACATCGGATCTCTTCTATCCAACCTGCCCAACCCAAGAGAATGAACCCCCTTCTTTTCCATGCAATTCCTCATGATATCCACCTCCTTCTAGGGCTCCAGTGCATCTGGTCAAGAATCTCCATGTTGGGACTCTCAGGATTCGCAACTATGAGAAAAACTTTAACACATGCCAATGCATCTCAGACATGTAGACATTAATTCATGGCTGGAATACACCAGTAGTCCTTACAGTCAACAAAACAATGGCTCCTCTCCAACAATTCGTTTTTCTTTCCCAAGCCAAGATCAAAATGAATTAGGAATGAGGAGTGGGTCAAAGAGTGAATGGAGAGAGAGAACAGAATGAAAGGTGTGAATAATGAACAATGAGTAAGTGAACCCCTAAACAGACCAAAGATGGGTTTATATATTTCCTGGAATCAAATAACCACATGGCCTTCCCCCAAGAAGCTCATGTAATGGATATTCTCCATTAAAACAAAAATGGGTAAATAAAATATAAAATAAATACTTATCCCCTCAAGCCCCCTCTCATGTGGAATCAAAGCCCCCTATAACTCTTCTCCTTGTCCGTCTAGCAACCAATGATGTATTTTATTATTAATAATGACCAAAACATTACATTTCCTAGTCACACTTGCCTCTTTTAATTGTTTTGGCACTTTGTCCTTTCATAAATTTACAAAATACATCATTCAATATGGGGACTCAAAACTAGGGTATTATACTACATTTCCATCGTTTGAACATGCACCATCAAAATGTATCTGCCACATTCCATCTTCAATATCAGGAGAGAAATTGACAAAATAACTATCTTCTTCTAGAAAAATAGAGTACACACCCATGTCTTCATCAATATAGTTTACATGAGGTTGTGGAAGACTCTCAATATAAGGTGAGATTTGTCCTTCCCTGAGAACAATGATGTTCTTTTCATTATTGGGAAGGGACCCATCTAATGAGATCTATCCATCAATCAATACCTTCCTATCTCTTCCCAAAATGATGAAATAATTACTAATTGGCATGTCTATCACTTCAATATTACAAGCGGTTCTTATTTCTAGGTGAGCACACAAAACTAAAGTCATGTGTTTGATTTCACCAATTGTAACTTTTTGTTGACTATTATAAGACCTCATGCACTTTGAATTATCATTCATACTTGAAATACCTAACTCTACCATGAGGATCTTAGACATGACTTTTGGACCGAACCCGCCATCAATTAGGTAGCAATGAGCGATTTTTTCCATTATCTTTACAAATACATAGAAGGGAGGATTTTCAACATAATTCCTACAATTATATACACCTACTTTATTTATGTACATTCCTTCTTCACTTTGCTCTTCAAATAAACTAGCAATTGTGGAAGTTTTACCTTCCATAAAATCCTTCAGATGCCTTTGTTACTCAGGGACAATGGCCATATCCAATAAGGATGCATCTGGTTTTATTGTAGCTAGTTGTTTTAGAATATTATACTTAGAAGAAGAAGGAGAAGAGGTAGAAACCTCTTGAATTTGTGCACCCTTGGTAACTTGAGGATTGGTTTGTTGAGAGGATGAGTTTGGGGGAAAATGTGTCTTAGGGAGACCACCCTTACCTTTGTTTGCATAAGATGTATTTATTGTGCCAACCATCATAACATCCTCTTCTGGAGGTCAATCTAAGGAAACAATAGTTGTATCATCTTTTTTTTCAAATACTCGGTCTCTTGCACTCTTTTTGACCTCACAGGTGCTCTCATCGTGATTATCTTCAGAAAAATTGCACCAGAATCCTGAAATAATATCCTTTGGAGGATAATTGTTAGGCTAAAAATTATTTGGTTGACTCCTAAAAGTAGCCTGGGAAGAAGATTCAACTAGGAAATACATATAGGTCACCCCTTTTCTCTCAAAAGAAATCATTTGATTGCTCATATATTGTACCAACTTTAACATAGTTGACATATCATTATGTTTAACATAGTCTTCAACCAGAAGACTTGTCCTAGCCAATTGTTCCTCAAATTCCAAGCATGTTTGTAATACAGATCATATATTGTCAGCATTATTTTCCTCAATCCTATGTCGAGAAGCAGCAGGTAAAGTATTATAGTAATGCATTAATGTGGCCTGATTATGAGGTCTAATGATTTCAAGAATCTGATTATACAATTTGGTGAAACACAGATTGAAAGATTTAATAATTTAACCCTTCTTATAGACAATATTATTATAGTCTTTAAGCAAATCTGCTAGACTTTGAGGTTGTCAATAGGTAGACTTAAACCAATATGACAATTCATCACAAATCGAGAAGATCTTGGGTGGTGATTCAAAGATGTCGACTGCAACCTTTCATTTCAATGAGTTGACAAAGAGTCGCATACATGTGTCATTCTCGTTTTCCCTAATGTTGTGACAAGCATTAGAAAGGAAATGAGATTTTCATTGACTAATATAGTGCCATTACCAGAGAACTTAGGCAAATGGTCCTTAAATTTAGGAAGAGGAGTTGTGGTTGGAGCCAAAACAAGAGGATGAGATACATGTAATGGAGCATCATTTACATCTTCTTCAAATTTGAATATATCGAATTGTTTGATGACCTTGGCTAGATTTGAAGTTGATGCAATGAGATTGTAATGATTGTACATGCTTCCTATCAGAGAAGAGGTTGAAGCTTGTGAAGAGGTAGAATGACTAGTACTATGAGAACCACCAAATGAAGTCATTGTAGGTTGCCTGGGAAGAAAGGAAATTGAAATGATTGTTACTTCTAAAGAAGAATATGAAAAATATCTTCAAATTTTAGGCTGAAGATTCTCCAAAATTTCTTTATTTCTTCCTATTTCAAGGAGAGGATCAAATTCAGGGGATTGTCCTCTTAAACGTCTTGATAGACGAGATTGAGTGGACATAAGACAACAAATTACTAAGGAGGCTTATTCTGAGCTTACCTTTCAAGGGGAACAGTGCATTATGATCATAACATCACAATGCATATTGAACACACACACACCATGTTTAGCATTGGCATATAACACGTATAATAATGACCCATTGGTTCTGGTGTTTATATCCTCAACATCTAACCAACTTCCTTGGAATTAGGAATATATTGTCCACATACAATCGTCGGTGGTTAGAGTTGACACAATCAAATCAGCGCTATCTAGTCATATCTTCAAGGATGCTCGACCCAACCATCCATGCATCCAACTCGTAGTAGATTTCTCAGTTGGTCGATCCACTAACCAACTGTCTTCGATTGTTGATCTATTTCCCAACCGATAGGATTTTCAACTACTCGAACGACTGATGTAGATATCTATTCGATCTCCCAATTGATTGTTTTTAAATGTTGGTCGATTTCCCAACCGACTAATTCCAAGAGAATTATGATGAACCATCAGAACTTGAGGTTCCAACACCCCCCATTATCATACGACCTTAGAGGTTCAGGAATTAAAATTATTCAACAAGAGACCCCCTCATAATTGAAGCTTATTGAAGACCAAGCATCGAAGGGAGCTTGACAAACTTAGATTCAGACAAAGCTTTTGTAAAGATATCATCAATGTGATCATTGTTTTTGTAATAAACAAGAGACACAAATTTCTCTTGAACCAAGTTTCTCAAATAGTGAGAATGGATCTCAACATGTTTCATCTTACTTTGTGCAATAGGGTTGTCAGCAACCTGAATCGCACTCTTATTGTCACAGTAGATTGTAGTCGACGTCTGTACAAGAAATCCAAGTTCACCCAAGAGTTGGTGAATCCATATTGCCTTTGTTCCTGCATTAATGGCACCACGATATTATGTTTATGTAGTCGACAAAGAGACTACCTTATGTTTCTTGCATAACCAAACCAACGATCAAGTGTTGAAGTGAAACACAGCTAGAAGTGGACTTTCTATCATCATTGTATCCTTCCCAGTCGAAGTCGGTGAAGCCGACCAACGAATCTGAACGTTGACAATATTTGATACAAAGATGGGTCGTACCCTTGAGATAGAAAACAATTATTTTGAATTATTTCCAGTGGATTTCTTTGCGATCCTCCATAATTTGAGAAACCACACTAACATCTAAAGAAATTCCAGGTCAACTGTGTGTGAGATAAATAAGACTATCGACCAGTTTTCGATAGAGTGTAGCATCAACTTTGGGAGATTGACAAGTTTTACTTAGATTAACTCTAGGTTGAAAAGGAGTATCACAAGGCTTACAATCTCTCATCTTAAAATGTGTCAATATATCCATTACATATTTAGATTGAGAAATGAAAAAACCATTAGAAAATGGTAATACTTGAAGACCCAAAAAATAATTCATAATACCAAGATATGTCATGTCAAAGGAGTCAACAAGTTGTTTCTTCAATCTAAGAAGGATATCAATGTTATTTCCAGACATTACAAGATCATCAACATATACAACAATAATCAAAGTGTGTCCATAAGTATGGAGTACATATAAACTGTGATCATATCCACAATGTTTGAAACCAAGTCGAAGAAAGAAACTATAATTATTAGCATAACAAGCTCTAGGAATTTGCTTCAAACCATAAAGAGACTTCTAAAGTCCACAAACAAAGTGAGAATCTATCACAAGACTAGGATTTTGTTCCATTAAAAAAAAATCAAATAGCTCACCATGAAGAAAGGCACTCTTCACATCCATCTAGTGGATCTTCCATCCAAAATGAGCAACAATGGAAAGAATCAATTAAACAAAGTTCAGCTTTGTAATAGGGGAAAAGGTCTTAGTGTAGTTGATGTCTTCTTTTTGGGAAAATACTTTTGCAACTAAGAAAGATTTATGACGCTCAACGATACCTTCAGAGGTAAATTTGGTCTTGTAGACCCATCGACACTTCACAATGTTCTTCCCTTGAGGTCGAGGTACTAAATCCAGTGTGATTCTTCAATAGAGAATCCATTTTTATCTGCATAGCCTTCTCCCATTCAGGTTGTCCTTATGAATATGAGTAGTTAATAGGATCATAAGATTCAATAACATGAGTCATCAAAGAAACGTTGGCATGTTGCTTCTGATTGTGAATTTGTCGACCTCAAGAAACATCACCAACAACAGGACCAACAGCTTCAATTATCTTAGCAACCCATCAGGGTATATACGAAAGGGGTGAACTATTGTTCACTACAATAGTTCAATCAGAAGTCAGAATAGTTTTAGTCGAATGAAATGGCGGACCAGTTGAAATAGAAATTGACTGACCAATCGATATGAAGGTCGATGGTCCAAACAAAAGAGGAACAAAGTTTGATTGTCTAATTGAAGGACTGAAAAAATGGAACAGGAGAACCATAGTTAAAAACAACATCAAAGTGATCATCCTGTAATAATGTAGAGGGGGCATTCAACAACTTGATGTTGGAAAACTTCTCATAAAACTGTACATTTCGTCTGATAATGATATGTCATTTTACAAGGTCAAACAGTTGATAGGATTTTTCTTCTTTATAGTATCCCATCATGATGCAAGCATGACTCTTTGCATCCAATTTATTTTGAAATCATCGGATATATGTGCCCAAGAAACACATCCACACACACAGAGGTGGATAGAAAAGGGATTTCTTCCACACAATCATTCAACTAGAGTGATTGAGCGGATTGCTTGCACAATAGACAGCTTCAATCCAGAAGCGAGGAGACAAATCTTTGGCCTGCAAAAGTCATATAGCCATTCTGACTAATGTATGATTCTTGCATTATGCATTGCCATTCTACTTAGGGGTATGAGGAACTGACCAATGTCGTTCAATACGAGATCGAACAAGGTATTCTTCAAAAAGTTGATTCAGATACTCACCACGATTATCTGATCTCAAACACTTGATGGGTCAACCACATTGTTTTTCAGCAAAGGCCCTAAGTTCTTTGAACTTTTCAAAGACATGATTCTTGTTTTTCAGGAAATAAACCCAAGTGAAATGAGAGAGATCATCAACAAATTTTAAAATATACCTTGCACCTACTTAAGGAAGGTAGATTGATGCAACAAATATCACTGTGAACCAGTTCCAGGAGGTTATGTGTTCACCACACTTTTCCATCTTTGAAGGGTGCCTAATAATGTTTTCCAAGCATGCATCCTCTACACACTCCATCAAGGGGGGAATTTTAGGTAGACCAACAACCATATTCTGAGTTTCCATCGATTGCAAACTTTGAAAGTTTAGGTGTCAGAGTCATTCATGCCAAATTCAACTTTCTTCATTAGTGTGAGCAATAAGAGCAGTCGATTCAGATTCGAGTCGAGTCATGTCACAAAACTTGTACAAACTATCCTTCGGGTTGAGAAATCCTCCAGTGACAATCGACCAACCTTTCTTCAAATCTTGTACAAAGAAACAACATGTCCAAAATTCCACAATCTTACCTATCTGTGTTAGTTGAGAAACCAACAACAAGTTGGCACTGAGGTTCGATCCATGATAGACGATGACAATTATCCCATGTCGACAGGGAACATCACCACGACCAACAATGCCAAGAGAAAATTCATCAAAAACAAAGATATTTCTCTCCATAAATTTATCTAAGGACGTTAACAAGGAAGCATCCTTGGGAATATGATGAGACCAACTAGAATTGACTACCCATTCATTCCGCGAAGAATGAGAAAGAAACACTGGAGAATTTCTTACTTGGAAGGTGAAATTATGAGTGGGTTAGAAAACAACAGACATGTATCCTTCAAGTCGCTTGACCTTTTCCTCTAGGTCATCTCTCTTCTTGTGGTAGTTCCTCTCCACATGTCCAGTATTTCTACAGTACTGACATGTCTTCTTCTTTCAATTATGACGGGGTGCATCTGTCTTCCCTTTAGGTTTCTATTCAAGGCATCCAGGTCTTTGTATAGGGGTATCAAACTTTCCTCTTTCCTTTTGATTCACTTTTCCCTTTCCTTTTAACAAGTGAGCTTGATGTTTTCCACCAAGTCTGCCTTTATCAAGTAATATATGTTGATCAATAACTAGTAAGCCATAGAAATCTTCAAAGGTGTAATCCTTACCATTTTCCTTGCATGCCTGCCAATTGGTTCTAAAAGTTGAAACAAACATGACAAATGGTGTTCTTAGATTCATCAGGACCAATTCGATGAGTTGTCCATATTTCTTCTGACGATTATTTCCACATTTTCCCAATTTCAACTATAGTCCAAACACATGCACCAAATAGTCCTCAATTATGTCGAAATAATGAGGATCGAGAGAGATCAATTGTTTCTCCAATTGCATGACATGGCTTTCATCAACTTTGTTGAATAGAGACTTCATTTTCTTCTAGACTTGATGAGGGAAGTTGATTCTACTAGTGTGAAATCAAATCTCCCATGAGATACAGGTCGTGATGACCCCCACAGTGCCATCCTTCTTTCCATCAACAATGAACTTCATATGATCGTTTGTTGGATCTGGAATTGCAGTCTTTGTATATTTCCACGATCCTTTACTCTTTAGTAGGTTTCCATGTTCAGTGCCAAGACAACATATTTTGATCCATTAAGAACAACAAGATTGATCTTTGAATCCATTTTCGATATCTAAACAAACATATTTGATTTGTTTCCACAAGTTACAATCAACAAATCATTGGCCCAGAGTCAATCACAAATAGATCTGACTTAGCAAGATTTGTGAAAAACAGACGATGTATAAACCAATCACTTTGATACCATGTTGGTGATTGGGTGTAACCTGATACAAAACAAATAAACAAAAGTACAGATCATTGAAGAGGAATAGCCTTCAAAGAAAACAGGTGGTGACTCAAGACATTGTTACAACACTTAAGCACAATGCATTGTGATCAGAATAGCACAATGTATATTGAACATGCACACCATGTTCAGCATTGGAATATAACATAAGTAATAATGACCCATCAGGTCTGTTATTTATAGCCTCAAGATCTAACTACCTTCCTTTGAATCAAGAAGATCTTGTCCACATACAACCATCGATGGTTAAAGTTGACTCTGTCAAATCCGCATTATCTAGTCGGCTCGTCAAGGATGCTCAACCCAACAGTCCATGCATCCAAATCATACTTGATTTCTCGATTGGTCAATCCATCGAACGAATATATTCGATTGCTAGTTGATTGTCTCATCGACGGGCTTGTCGACTACTCAATCGACTGATGTAGATATCGAGTCAATCACCTTACTGACCGATTCTAGATGTTGGTCAGCCACCTGATCAACTGATTCCAGGAGAAGTGTGATGAACCATCAAAACCTAAGGTTCCAATAGATATATAATGTAACTTGTGAAAGAGAAAGGTCTAAATGAGAATATCATGTAGGAATACTATTTCTCAAGGCAGTGGGAAGAGTCTGCTAAATATCATATGAGACCAAAAGATCTTGTAAGGAATGAGTTTTCATGATTTATGATGAATAGTAATAGCATGTTGCATGTATACTCTAACACACTGAGAATCCCTCGGATATTTGAGTAATCTTTGATAGTCTTGTATGATAGTAGTAGGAATAGGGTATTCTTCTTGAACCAATAAGTCTGAGTTAAACTTTTCTTGAATATAGAAGTCATTGGAATCCTTCCATTGAAAAAAACATAGATGAAAGAAGAAAACACCCTCAATTGGAAATCCCAAACAAAGGTATTAGGATTCCAAAGCAAATGATTCTTTAGCAAAAAATTAAAAAGATACAGTTCACATAATAAATTATGCTCATGATCTGTAACATTAAAGAAAACATTGATAAAGTCCTTTGGAGATGTAATCTTGTAGATCCTTCGAGTTTTCAATTGTTTGAGTCTAAATTGGGTCCATATGTCATGCAAGTATATGGAATGTATTGTGGAAGGAGCTCTACATGTTAATACTTCCATCCCTAAGGAACATGCATCTTGAAGCTTTTGTTCCATTTCCCTCAATCTATCCCTATACATTCTAATTTTCCTTTTCCATCTATTTTTTTGTGTGACATAAAGGAAAAACCATTTTTCTTTAAGTTTATTTATAACTTGTTGGTGTCTCTCACAATATATGACTCATAGATCAAAGATTTCATCTTGCTACCTCCAACAAGGCAAGTATGGCTTCAATTGAAGCAAGGCATATCTATTAGCTAGGATATCATCAAGAATGGTATTCATAATTTGCTAGACATTTTTCATATCTCCTTCAACAAATTTCTTAGGAGGTTCTTATGTTTCTATTTATTTCAATAAAGTATACATACTATTACTCCTTTCTTTCTTTAACTTCCTTATTTTCCTCTTCAACTTTTGGTTTTTCATCCTTAGTCTCCTATTTTCTCTTAATAGTTTTAAATAACCAAAATTACAGGCTCAAAAAGGAGGAAAGACATGACGATTATCTTTCCTAGTATTATTTTGGATGTTGAGAGTTTATTGTTCCTCATTTTGAATGTTAGCTTTTGATATTTCTTCAATTGATGCTCTCTTGGGTGTGTTGACGGGTGCTTCCATTAATTCTACTTCAAGTGTTTCTATGGATTCGACCTCGGGTACCTCTTTGGATGCAACCTCAAATGCATATGTGGATTCAACATAAGCTACTACTATGGATTCGTCCTCAGGTGCTTCTTGTTGATACTGAGAGGGGGGTGAATCAGTATCAAGTACAATTTAAAACCTTTTTCAACTTATACTTAAACCATTCAATTATATTCAATGAGCAATGAACAATAGTATAAGAGTTACACCAATACACCACAATACACCATGCACAAT
>SNQJ01S0055067.1:47631-76533 GCA_010110895.2 Picea sitchensis | reverse complement strand
AGTTGTCAAGGCCACGGTTTAATTAAGGCATAGTTTTAACTTCGAAAAAAAAAAGGTGGTGCTACCGGAAGCACCACTTTTTGATTCAAGGGTGAATTTTTCACAGTGGTATCAATTGTCAAGGCTGCGATTTCAAACAAGTCATAATTTTAACCCCCTTAAAAAAAGGGGTGCTACTAGTAGCGCCACTTTTTTATTCAAGGTTAAAAATAGTCACTAAATATGACCTCCAAAGAAACAAGAACTCTGGAGTTCTCATCAAGTTAGTAACTTGGTTGAAGGGGAAAATTTCGTTCATATGGGGCATCTTAGGATCGGAGCTGACTCAACCAATAACTAGAGACTCTATAGAATTTATTATCATACCCATGGCTTTGCAAAAGAGATCTAGTACTTCCTTAAGTTTGTCCACCATGTGCTTTGATCCATCACATAATATAAGTGTGTCATCAACAAAAAGTAAATGCAAAACAGTGGAAGATCTACCAATTAAGATACCTTGAATGAGCCATTTGTTGATGCAACTTTGAGCACCCTACTTAGCCCTTCTACTACTTGGAGGAAGAGTAAGGAAGAGAGTGGGCATCCCTGCCCAATACCTTGCCCAGATTTAAAGAAGGGTGAAGTTCACCCATTGTTTAGGACTGCAAAAGTTACCAAACTAGTGCAAGCCATAACCCAAGCCACAAAGTGTAAGTTGAAGCCCAAGTGGATAAAGATGAGGGGAAAGAAGAGCCAACTAACATGATCGAATGCCTTAGAGAGGTCAACTTTGGCAATCATAGTTTTTAGGTTTTTTGTTTTATAGAATGTAACCCTTCTCAGGAAACACCAATCGCTTCATGAATTTGGCGTCCTTCAAGAAAACCAAACTACTTCAAAGAGACTTGCTTTGAAAGAATTTCCTCCAGTGTGTGAGAAATTATTTCAGAGTTGATCTTGTAGATGTTGTTACAGAGAGAAAATAGGTAGAAACTCCAAAATTTGGTTGGGTTGTCTCTCTTTGGAATGAGTGCGATGAAGGTACTGTGAAAGTTGTTGTTGGGTCACAAATTCGTCAATATTTTTGTCATTTGAAGCCACCATTCTCAACCATTTTATCGCATCTCGTCACACATTTATAACCACTTTCTGTCATAATCCACTTTGATGTGCTTCTACATGACTTAGTGGTTAATTACATAACTTTTCTTTTATTTTTAATGATAAAGAAGAATTGCGCTTGGTTTTGTTGATGCAAGTTTTGGTGAGTTTTGTTCCTATACCAACAATTCATTTTCGGTACCCAACCTCCATGATTGGCATATCCACGCATCTCTAGGGGAAATTTCGAAAGATGAGTTTTGTTTCTAGGACCCTCAATATGAATGTAGGATGTTCAAAGATTACTTAGGTCAAATGCAGTAGCCTCCAACTTGTGGTCAAAGGCCCAATGAACCATGTGCCAAATGGAAATGAGCAGTGATCTTCATGCAAGATTTGTGAACAGATGAAGACGAATCTCAAAAATCTTGAACACGGGTTTTGTGTAGAATGAGCCCATTTAGGTGACATGAAAGTGGATTCCTTGGAAAATGTGTGATTTGGGAGATTTGGGGATTTCTTTAAAGATGATTTTTCCGGATGTGGTTAGATTTGCACAAAGTCTAGTCAAATTGAATGCGCAGTCAACTAGGAGATTTGATCGAGCTATTGTTCAGTTGATTTGTGCTAAGAGAATGATATGTAATCAATCATGGCTTATCTTTTAAGCCAAGATCTACTAAATTTGAATTTCTTATCATCTTTTATGTTATTCTTGAACCAAGCAGTTCAACAATTGGGGAAATGATTTTATCCTCCCAATCACTCCTCTTTATATAAAAGCAAGATCATACACAAGGAATGGGAATGATTATTGTATTGTAAATGTGCTTGCAACTATGTGGGGACTGTGGTAATTCCAATTTCATTATGCAATAAAAGAGTTAATGTAATTCATTGTTTGGACGTAACAACTTGTTAGATCAATGCTCTATAGCAACGATCACCAAATTGGGAGGGCCCCTCAAGCCTGGTGATACGTTGCTCAATTATATTTATTTCATTTTTGTTGTTTTCTTAGTTTGATTTGTTTTAGTTTGATTTCATGTGCATTGTATCTATTTTATTAAACTATGATGTTGTCAATTATAGGAAAGTTGTTTCAATCATATGTAACTCAGTTTTAAGTAGAAGCGACCTATGTAAATACGTTGTGTGTGTTTCAATTGACATATTCTTTCATCAATGTTTATATGTGCAAGAATGAATTTGGCCTCAGTAGTTCGATAAAATCATAAGAGTAGACTAGAAATAGTACTATGTTTTATTCCCTTAGATAGATTTTCTTTCAATTTACTTTCTAGTAGAGTGGAGTGTGTTTATTTCCAGCATTTAATGASCATTTTGTGTGAGCCATTACAGGGTTAAAACCATTGAATATCAAAGAACTAATAAGCTACTTAAGAACAAWCACATGAATATTCCATATAATGAAATGTTGTGATTTCAAGTTGCATGGCATTAGTAATCTCACAGTCCAGTGTTAAGTTGCAATCATGTAGTAAGTCAATTACAATAGTTTAAGTTTGTAAGTTCAAAKATTTGGTTTTCCCCCATTGATTCATTGACGGATCAAAACTCTGCAGAGCACAATATGATTAATTCATAAAAGTCAGAATTGTCATCAAGATGTTCATGTCATATCAGGGGATTTTCTAGTAGATTCTAGGATAGAATAGGACATGCTCTAATCCTACACATATAGTGCTAACATCTTGTAGTTTATGAGTAATAGATTGACAATTTAATGTCCAAGAATTATATATATAATTTGACTAACAACTGCTATAATCTTACTCGAGAGCCAAGAGGCTTCCACAATCCTACGAAGATCGTCTTTTGTGAATTCATAACCGTTGAGAAAGAATTATACTAGTATCCCATAAGTTCCAGCGCTCTTGTCTTTCTGAAAACTATGTAGGGTTCTGAGCAATTATTCATTTCCCACCTCTGCCAATAGAAACAGATTATCTTCTAGGTCCACAAAGTTGGGAAAGAAACTAAAGAGCTAAACGATGGAATCTATTATGTCTCGATTGTCCTCTTTAAAGAGGGTTTCGAAGTGATTGACCCCTTATGAGGCACTGCCAAAGAATTTTTTTGTTTAGGACCCATCCCCTATGTCAATTTTCTAGATCGAGTTGGTGTTTTTTCCGACAATTTGTAAAATGGTGGGAAAAGATTGTATTACATCACCTACCTCAAGCCAGATCACCCTGCTTTTTAAGTTCCATTCATTTTCTTTTTACAAAAGAAACTTCCTTCTGTTGTTTTCCAAACGACAAAGCTCATCCTTCTCAACGGTCATTAAGTACCCAAATCCCTCCAAGGAGTGTTTGTTGCTTAAGGATTCTTCAACCTTGATCCGCAATTCTATATGTCAAATTAAAATGCAGCAACATAATAGAATGGCACACAAAAAACTAAAATGTTGCACAATACAAAGACACAGAAGATGAAAGAGAGAACATTGGGAATGATAAGGAAAATGACCATCAATTGTATTCAACAAAGAAGACACCTTTTTATTAGACTGGGCGATTTTGGTGTTTACACCAACAACAAGAAACTCGTTACTTTATTTCTGCAACACTTTGTGTAGTGAGACTGACAAGCATTGTTTACAATTATTATCGACTGACATCACTGACATTCTAACAGAAATTATGGAGCACCCTGTCTCATTAGATTGAAAGGGATTTTTATTAATTAACGAACTGACGGAACTAACATGCTAATTATTTATTAGGAAACGCCCTGCTCAATTGGACTGGTGAGAGCAGTTTACAATGGAAATTACTGATGAAATGTTATACGTCCTCATGTTGACTAGTGAAGGAAGATGGGCGCCCTTTCTGGTGGCCCAATTCCTCCCTGTTTAGATTCTGAATCATCCCTGCTTTCACCATCAAGTGAGGGAAAAAATGATTCAATGTTGTTTGGAGACATACACTTGGCCTACGCAGGTGTCTGGCCCTTGCGACCCACAAGGTAGGAAACATATTGTTGTTGGCGAGTGTTGCAAGTCTGGGAGTCCATAATGGTGTCTACAAGTAGAGGAGGTTGAAAATATGGGATATTGTCCATGGGGTGATGTACCGTAACTGTTTCCTCAAGGAGTAGTGGTTCGAACAAATTGAGATTGTTGACATTGAGAACATCGTGGATGTCTAGATGTGCTGGCAAGTCCAAGCAATAAGCATTATAGCCAATTATTTCGAGTATTGTGTATGGACCATAGCGCAAGGGTAGATTTTATGATGATGTCCTCGAAAGTGGTGCTTGTCTAAAGACAACCACACTTGATCGCCAGACTGAAAAACCAAGGGTGTGTGTCATTTATCATACCTCTGCTTGGCACGTTCATGTGCTACTTGCAACACCTTTGCTACTTGGGGAATGCCTCTATGAAATATTGTGGATGAAAATCTACGCTAATTGTTGCTCTTATTGTTGGCGTGTAGACCCCGGGGCTGCAAGAGTGAGTGGTAACTCTGAGGGTGCACTTAGATAAAATCTGAGACAAACCTTGAAGGGTGAGAAACCTATGGAGGAGTGGGTGGCCCTGTTATAGCTGTGTTGAATGAAATGCAAATACGAGTCCCACTGCTTATTTTTGGCAAAGTAGTTACAAAGAGAGTGGACTAGAGTGCAGTTGACAACCTCTATTTGCCCATCATTTTGGGGATGAAAGGCAGTGGAGAAACAGAGTTGGCATCCCAACGAGGACCATAGAGTATGCTAGAAGGTACTAAGGAAGCAGGAGTCACAATCATAAATGATACTACTGGGTAAGCCAAAATGGGGCCACACATGATGGAAAAAGAGCTTGGCGGTTTCTGCAGTAGTTGTAGCTTTATGACAGGGAAGGAATAGAGCCATATTTAAGAAACGACACACTATGACCCAAATAACATCATGCTTGAAAAATTTTGTAGGGAGAGCACTCAGAAAGTCCATGGAAATGGATTCCCATGGATGAGAAGGAACTAGTAGAGGTGGGTAAAAACCATATATACGATTAGATGGCTTACTTTGGGAATAGAGAGAGTTAGTACAGATGAATTTTTCCACTTGTTTTGACAGTGCAGGCCAGTATAAATGGTGTTGGAAATTGAGGATGATTTTGGTTGTGCCGAAATGCCCGCCGCAAGAAGATGTGTGTGCTTCATGGATGAGAATGAAACGGTCTTCAGTCTATAACACACATAACTGATTGAGTTTATAGAGACACCCTTCATGGATCGTGTAGTCCAGAAAGGGATTTTGGTTGATGACAATAAGTTGTTGCAAAGCATTCCAGACTTTGCCAAAGCATGTATCTGTAGCATACATATCCTTCCATGCATCATAAGTTGCACAACGCACTTCTAAAATGTGCAGAATCTACATTGGGAGCCGACTTAACAAATCAACCATCTTATTGGAAGTCCCCTTCTTATATTTAATAACCCTGTGAAATTGTTGAAGATACATTGCCCACTTTAAATGGCATTGTTTCTGCATCTTACTCTAGGAATTGATGAATATCAACAGGGGATGATCGGTATGTAGGATGGTCTATTTACCCAGAATGTAGTGGTGCCATTTCTTGAGTGTTTATACCAAGCTATAGAATTCCTTGTCGTATGTGTTGTATTTGACTTTGGCTTCTACAAGAGTCTCAGAGTGATACGCTATCAGATGACCTCCCTATTTAAGTACATCCCCAAGGGCAAGGTGAGAGGCGTTTCTCTCAATCTCAAAGGGTTGATTCATGCCCGACAATCATATAATAGGAGTTGAACATAATGTTGTCTTCAATTTCATAAAATGGCAATCAACCTTAAGAGTCCACAGAAACTTGGCTTGATGTGACAGTTGATGCAGTCCTACAAGCCAGTTGTAAGAAGTGGGAGACAAATTTCATGTGGAAATTAATGCCCCCATGAAACTTTTGAGGTCATGAGCATTTGATGGCACTGGCCATTGCGTCAAATCTTGCACCCACGGGGATCTAATCGCACACCTTTGGTATCCACTATGAATCCCAAGTACTGGATGAAAGTTTTTCCAAAGAAGGAATTTTTTTCCTTTACCTACAACTTATGCTCGCGTAGCAATTCCATCAATCTGTGCACATGTTGAAAATGGTCTTGCCAAGAGTTACTGAAGATCAAAATATCATCCAAATAAATGATGACAAACTTACCGAGGTGTGGTCTAAATATGTCATTAATGAGGTGCATGAATGTGGTTAGCGCATTCGTCGGCCTGAATGGCATTACCATCCACTCAAAAAGCCCAAATTTGATCTTGAATGTTGTATTCCATGTTTATGTTGTCTACATGCGCACTTGATGATACCTAATTGTCAAGTCCATCTTAGTGAAGAAGCAAGCCCCTTGTAGGTGGTCCAGCAAATCCTCAATCTAGGGAAAGGGATATCGGTTTTTAACAATGGCTTTATTGAGGGCATGATAGTCAGTTACGAGGTGCCACTCTGAAGTTTCTTTCTTTGGGATAATAAAGGCAGTGGACGCACAAGGCAATGATGAAGGCTTGATGTGTCTAGATTCCAGAAGTTGGCCAATTTGGCATTCAATTTCATAAGCTTCTTGAGGAGAAAGGTGGTAGGAAGGGGTGTTTGGAAAGGATGCACCTGGTATGAGGTCAATGGAATGATCAATAGAGAGAGGCATGGGTAATCCCGTGGGCTGTGTGAATACATCTACAAATTCTTGGAGCAAGGAGATCATGTTTGGAGGTGTAGGAGTGGACATATTATCAAGTTTAACAGGGCGCAATAAGCACAAGGAGATGCATTTATTGATATTGATTTCCTTAATTGTTGCTTTGTCGGTAAGTGACGAAGTAGGTTTAGGAGTGGAGGATGTGAGAACATAGGTGTGATTGTCAAGTTGCAGATGGTATTGGTGGGATTTGGCATGATATACAACATGTCGAATGTGTTGGTAAGGGAGGTCGAGTAATAAGTCTGCACAATATAGAGGGGACACATCGCATGTGACTCTATTGTGAAACAGACCAAGTGAAGGTGACCACACAACACCAAAATAATGTGAAATGAGAGTCGCCCTTTTGTACCCAACCAAATTGGTATGGGGTTGGATGCGGAGTAGTTAGTAGTTGGAGGCATTGTATCAATTCCTAGGAGACAAGGTTATTTTGGTTGCCATTGTCCATAATGAGGGTTGCCAATTCATGTTTGATCTAGAAATTATGGGTAAAGAGAGGAACAATAAATGTGTTTGGTTCATTGGTGGTCACTAAAATGAGGGATGGATATGCTTTAGTAGGGTTGTCAAGGGAAACAACTTCAGGAGTTGCAAGGGRCTCGGATGGAGCAATCTCGACAAACAAAGTTTGTTTGGTGCGTAGATTCTTAAGTGCACAATAGTCAGCAAAAGAGTGTGAATTATTCTTATGGAAAGAACATCAGGGCACGTTATGGGATGAAGCAGGGGAGGACTATGGTTCAGTTAATGGGAGAGTAGGTGAATTACTAGGAGTGGATGGCCTAGCTCAAGCTTGGGGAGAACAAAGTCAACACACCAACTTACGTTCCACAACCAAGGCCAGAAGAAAATCCCTTTCCAAGGAAGGACTGTCGAACATATCTGCTTCATGATGGATACTTAGAAATAAGCTGTAATTGAACTTAACAATCAATACCTCTTTGGGATCGGTGATGTGGAGCTAGATGCGTAGTTTGCAGAAGATGTCAATGTAGCCCTACATGGACTGATTGACAAGTTGTGGGAACTGCAACCCTCTGAAGATGAGGTTCTAGTGATAGCCTAGTGAGTAGAAACACTCTCTGAGACCCTGGAATAATCCATCCCATGTCGTGATGTTTTTTGTTTGTGTCTTGACTAGGTCGCCTATGTCAATGACCAAAGAATAATTCTCCAGTTGAGTGTCCTACCATGTCTGTGCAATTCCCTCGAGTTCTAGACTAGTGATCTGAAGCTTCATATCTTTTGTCATCTCAGGATATGTACAGAACTATGTGGAAAGATTGTGAAGCTAAGAGTCGATAGTCTCGTCATTCATTTGGCCCACAAACTTCGATAATCGGAAGCACATATCGAGTTGCATGGGTGTTGGAGCATGGCATTGTTGCAGACGTAGTAGCTCCTGGAGAGCCGTCGCTAATTCCTAAATTGGATCTATGGCATTGGACAAGGAATCCTTTGCAGGTGGATCTCTTCATTGTGGTATAATTTTCATTCACCACAAATGCCAATCTATCACTTGACATTGTGTTGAGAACCATTGAACTCATGAGCCCATTGAGAAGGCACATGGTACCCTGAATAGGGTGTGTGAGGAATGGTGAAGGATGAACGTGCAAGGAGCCCTTAGGAGGGCGCACTGGAAGTTCCGAGAAGGACGTCTAGCTCTGAGAAAAAAAATTGTTAGATTGCCTCTCTTCTAAATTACGTGGTTGACCAGAAGTTGGCTTAGATCCAGGCTCTCATACCAATTGATATACAATTCTATATGCTAATTAAAATGCATCAATAGAATAGACTGCACAAAAAAAACTAAAACACCACACAATACAAAGACGTTGAAGTTGAAATAGAGAACATTGGGAATGAGAAGGGAAATGACCATCAACTGTATTCAGCAAAGAAGATGCCCTTTTATCAGATTAGTCAATTTTTGTGTTTACAACAACAACAAGAGACTTGCTACTTTATTTATGCAATGCTTTGTGCAATGAGACTCACAAGCGTCATTTACAACTATTACTGACTGATATAAATTACATTCTAACAGAAATTATGGAGTGCCTCGTCTCACTGGACTGACAAGGGATTTTTGTTAATTAACGGACTGAAGGAACTAACATGCTAATTATTTATTAGGAAACACCCTGCTCAACTAGACTAGCGAGAGAAGTTTACAATGGAAGTTACTGATGGACTGTTATACGTCCTCATGTTGATTGGTGAAGGAATATGGGCACCCTTTTTGGTGTCCCAAACGTCTCATTGGATTTTTTTCTCCTTATCTTTATTTTCCTTTGACAATTGGATCACCAAACACCTAGCATTTTTCATGTTTGAATGAAATTGCAAAGCTACAAATTTGCTTAGAGAATTATTGTAGGGAACCCAAACATTTTTCACCAATTGTAAGAAGCCTTCCTCTTTGATCCATTCAGGGTTTAGATTGAAAGGTCCAAGAGGATTTCCCTACATAGGTACCACTTCCAGTAGAACTGGAAGATGGTCAAAATCCTCTTCAATAGAAACCCATTGACGGAATCGTAGGGTTTCTTCCAAGAAATCTTATGGTATTAGAAATCGATCAAGACATTTTTCAATTCGACTCTCCCCAATTCTTCTATTTTTCCAAGTGGGGGTGAGCTTGGTTAGATCTATGCATAGGAAGTTTAATTACTCCAATATCCTAATGAGAAAATCAAATAGAGTATCCATTTGGGATACTTCCCCCCAAACCTCAATTGCACCAAGAGTGAAACTTAAATCACCACCTAGAATGACCTGCCCTTGCCTCAACCATGACTTGGAGAAGAGGCAATCCCAATATTCCAAGTGGTTCGAGTATGGGCCATGTATTTTTAGGCAATTAAACTCTTTTCCCAATTCAAGAGAGTGAAGGGAAACCCCTAGCGTTGAATCAAAATCCCAAGAATTAGTAGGAGAAAAAGTGTTAGTCTTCCAGCCTATGACTAGCCCTCTCGAGTGGCCTAATGCAGACACAAAATTGAAGTCCCATCCTTTTAGAATTTTTGAAATATCTTGTATTATTCTAGCCCCTTCTATCACGAGCTTTTGTAAAAGAAGGATAAAAATTTTATGAGTGTCTACTAAACTTTCGAGGGCCAATTTCTTAGCAGATTGGCCAACCCTCTACAATTCAGGGTTAAGAAAATCATTTAGGGACAACCTTTGGGATAGATGCTTTAAGGGCCCTGATTAATGATTGTTGTTTACCACTTTTCACTTCTAAGTTTGCTTGCTTCTAGGCAATGGAGAGGTAGTATTTCCTACCTCTTTGCCTTGTCTTAAGTTTTTTTTCTTTGAGGTGTCTGAGTCCACCTTCAGAACTTCTTCCTTCATATATTCCAAAACTTTTATTACATTGTCTAAGATTATATTTTAAAATATCATAGAAAGGGAAGCCTTCTTTGGTATATTGTTCAAATAGGTTGGATGCGGGGGGGGTGGTCAAGGTCGAGTGATTTAAAAGGTTCAGTCATAGATTATCCTAATCCTTCTAAGGGAATGAGTGAAGCAGGTTGAGGCTTCGTGAACCCTGATAGGCTGGAAAGAAAGTCCCCTTGGAGAGCTCTCGGACATTGTTCTAATCCTACTTTTCATGTTCTGAATTGTAAGTGACCAGAGGAGTCAATAGGATAAATGGGAGGAGTGGCATCCTTACTTGGGTCCGGTGAGGTTTTTTGAGGAGAATATTCCTTAGGAGGGACTTATTGATCAATCCCCAGATTTCTTGCTAAGTGGCTTGGTGCTAGAGGGTCTACCTTCTGAGAGGTTTTCATAGAGGAGGGAGGAAATTTTTCATGTGTCATAGGTGAATGCACTTTGACATGGGATAGGTGATTTTTCACCCAGACCTTTATGGATAAATGAGGCATGCAATCCATGTCCAAGTGCCCATATTCATGGCATCTTCTACACTTGAAAGGAACTCCTTCATAATTGAGATTATAATGAAAGGAATATGGATATTTCCTAATAATTAAAGAGTGTACCAATCCTTTGGTTAGGTACAGGCCTACAAGGATCCTTGCCATCCCCATGTATCTTATGTCTTGAAAAGAATTGTTTGATTCATAATATAAACACAATGAATTATTGATTTCCTTAAACACATCCTCAAACTAGAGAACTAGTGGGATGCTTGGCATTCTAACCCGGAATGCGGTAAATCTATCTGTGTCATGTGTGCATCAAATTCTAAATGACACTTTTTAAGAAAAAGGGCCTGAGAGCCCCATTTCCAACAAATTTGCAATATTTTGTCCACGTCTTCAAAAGCACAAAAAGACCAATCTAGCTAGCCTTTAACCAGGACCATACTCCTCATAATGTAGCCCAAAATAGTGTCAAAATTCTCCTCATTCCAATTTTCAAGGGAGGTTACTCCCATCCTACAACTTGGGAATCTCCCAACTAGTGAAGACTTTTAAAACTCCATGATTTCACTTAACCTCACACTGCCCCCTAGCAGTACATTGATAACCTCATATTTCTGCTTAATGCACTTATTTCTTTTGCAAATGCTCCCTTATCCTCATGGTATTATACCTCCTTTTGTGGGAGCTCTAGTATGAGGGAAGGAAAGGTTGCTCATTAAATCATCCAAGAGAAATTATCTATTAAAACTATACCCCCGTGATCCATGAAAGTCATCTTAAAAGTCCCTCACTCCAAGTATTGTTGTCAACATGTCGAGAGGGAAAAATGATTACCATCACCATTGTTAAGATGTTTTGAAGAACCATGCTTCACGATATGATTCCATGCATTCCAAATAAAGAGAAAAGGGAAAAAACAAAGAGAGTCTTTTGATGAAAATCTGAAGACTCCAAACAAGAATCACTTGCTAAGAGAATGATGGGAGACAATGAGAAAATCCTTCGAACGAAACAATGTGAAGCACATAGTTCACTTAATCAATTTACTTTGTAATGTAAGGAAAATATCAAGGCGAAATTCCCTGGTTAGGGCATGTAATTTTATATGCCATCTTGTCAATTATGCACCCAATTTCAATGAACAATTTCTGGCAATGAAAACATAATGGGAGAGGAGTGAAGTTGGGAGAAGGGAAACCATGGTTTTTATCTTAGCCTCTCCTTGAGATCGGACTGAAGTTCCTTCTTATTTTGTGAATCCACTTTGAATGTCCTCATCATGCAGGTGACCCTTAGGATCATGGGATATAATATATTCTTGTAAGCACATGGTTCCAATGTGTGCCAAGGTGGTTATCGCCATCAATTCATGGTTATGAGCATTTAAACTAGGGTGAGAAAATAAATTTGGCATCACTTTCAAAGAGCTCTTATTGAAAGCCAATAAATATTATGAATTAAGCTAGTCGGAGTAGATTTCAAGGGGTTAAGGGAGGTTTGGATGACCTTTGGGTCAACCTACATCTGTTGATGGTCCAAAGGGTCATCCCTATAATCAACAATTCCATCTTCCATAAGTCCTAATGTAGAGAAAAATAACAAATGTGACCACCAAAACCCTTTAGGCCATAAAGTATTCTTTTTTAGAAAACATTAGGTGGCCCAACTCCTCATCCCGCGACCATAGAGCCCTCTAGTGTGTGAAAAATTATTACCAGCATCACTATTAAGATATTATGAAGAACCACACTTCATGATACCATTCCATGAACTCCAAATAAAGAGCAAATGAAAAAAAGAAAGAGAGTCTTTCAATTAGACTCCAAAGACTCCAAACAAGAACTACTTGTTGAGAGAATGATGGGAAACTATGAGAAAATCCTTTGAATGGAACAATGGGAAGCACCTGGGTCGCTTGTTGAAGTTACGTTGTAATGTAAGAAAAATATCAAGGCAATGTTCCCTAGCTAAGGCATGTAATTTTATGAGCCATCGTGTCAATTATGATCCCAATTTCAAGAAATAATGTCTAGCAATGCAAACATAACAAGAGAGAAGCAAAGTTGTGAGAAGTGGAGCCGCAGTTTTTTCTTAGCCTCTCCAGATTTTTATTTTATGCAGTGAAACCCCAATCTCAATGGAACGAATCCTAAATAATAAGCTTCAAATTTAGGGTTCACTATTAGAGGAAGTAGATGTGGAACCCTAATCTCAATGGCTAATCTCGAGGGGAAAAAATTACCATCGAACGCTCAATTATTATGTTTGTTTGTAATACAATTTTTTCTACCGAAGTTTTTTAGTATACTAGATAAAAACTAACCAAAACACCACCAAAATCGCAAAAAATCTTGTCAATAAGCAGAGATCAAAGTGTAGTTGGGTATTAGAATCCAAAATTGTGCTAAGCAAAACCCTTTCAAGGAGAAAAATTCGAGCCAAAACTCTCACGACTTGTTGTTGCTACAAGTGAAGTCGGCTACTAATCCAATGGAAGATCCAACAAGAGAAGTAGGGCAATGATCCCTATAAAAGAGATACATGTTACAAACCATCTCATGAAAACCGGGTCAGGTTCTATAAGGGCAACTTAGCAAGTATGGTGTAGTACCATTCTACCTAAGAAAACCCTAGCCATGGTGAAATCAATCCAACTTCGTCTGCAAGGGCTACACACAGGTGATACCACATATTTATCAGTGTTATGGAGGCCCTAAATCAATCCATGTTGCAGAAGCCCTAAATCTAGCTACGTGCAGGTGTTGCCACGTCTTCGCTAGTGTTGTAGAAGCCCTAAACCAATTCATGTTGTAGAATCCCTAAGCTGAGCTACAGAAACCCTCCACAATAATTTTAGAAGAATGCATGAACTATACCTTGGGATTCTTCAAATCGAAGATTTATAATCTATGTCCATCTAAAATGCACTTTTTTTTCTTGATGTAATAAAACACACTACTACATGTAATAATTTAGCCATCAAAATTACAAACCAAAACTTACTTAATGAAAATATAGGGGCTTTCAAATCACTACAAGTATAATAATCATAAGTATTTTCCATGTTTTTATAATAAAACAAATAACAGAGGTGGGATGGGAATATTTTGTGGTTTTCATAACACATAAATATTTTAGGTGTAAAAGGGAATTATATGTTAATAACATATTTTTCTACATTTCACGGGGATTGAGACACAGATTCCCCCTCTCCCCATTCATTTTCCTGGTAGTGGCATAGGATCTCAATAAGCTTATTGAAGAAGCCATGTGGAGTGATGTCATTATAGGTGTAACGGTTTCTCCTGGGGAAACAATATCCCCCCTTTTGTTCATTGACGACCTCTTGTGCCTAGTAAAAGGAACGAAATTAAAACTATTGGTGTTAAGGGACGTTCTTGATGTTCTCTGAAAATCAACTAGTATGTGTATTAGCCCCAAAAAATATTGTCTTTATGTCAACTCTCTTCCTAATTCGGTCTCAAGGGTCGTCAAAACCTTACTCCCATTCAAAGTAAAATATTTGGACTCTGCATTCAAGTACTTAGGGTTCCATTTAAAACCAAACAACTATAGATATGTGGACTAGATATGGATCATGAAAAAAGTTGAACAACAAATTCCAGTATGAGTTAATTGGTTTCTCTCAAGGGGACGAAGGTTCGTGCTATTGAAATTAGTGATTGAAAGCATTCCAGTCTTTTGGGCTTCCATTACTTCAATCCCCAAAGCAAATCTCAATAAGATAAGAAGGGTGAGTTTTCAATTTGTTTAGTCAAGGGCTCGACATTCTGGCGACATTCCTCTAGTAAAATGGGACAAGTTGGCACTCCCCCATGACCTTGGGGGATGGGGCCTCAAAAACATTCATTCCTTTTCACAAGTCGTGGCACCGAATACCCTTTGGTGCTTTACACATACTAACTCCATTTGGGGGAGCATCTTAAATTCCAAATATCTAAACAGAGTCTTGGTGGAAGATTGGTTCCACCTTCCCTTCAAATCCTCAAAAGGATTGATTGTTTGGAAGGCGTTGGTCAATTCCTTTCCCCTCGTTGGACTCTGAACGGTATGGAAAATTGGGGATGTATGTTCTATTCAAATCAATGAGGATCCTTGGATGGGTGCAAGCGATGAGTTCCATTTATTCAAGCCTCTACTCCATTCCCTTCATTCATTGAACATCTTTACCTTAGTCGAAGCTCGAGCTTTCGTTCCTCAAGCTTGTGGCAGGGAACGATGGAGATTTGCAGCCTCCTTGGGGATTGAAAAATATGAGGCTATAAAATGGGAGGACTATATAAAAATACTTGCTTCAAATTACATAGTTTTACATGATGATGAGCTGGATCACCTTTGTTGGTCAAAAAAACCGAAGATAGGTGATTTTGCTACTAAATTAGGTTATAAATCCTAGATGGACCATTCTTTCTTTGATGACAAGAAGTGGTGGTGGGGGATTTTATGGAAACTCCATGCCCTTCTCAAAGCTAAAATAACCCTATGGCTAGCTCTGAACAACAAACTCGTTACTTGGGATGTTGGGTTGAAATGAGGATGGGTGGGTCCTAGTAGATGTGCTCTCTACAAAAAATCTAAAGAAACATCCTCGCATATATTTTTGACTGTGTATATGCAGATCAGGTTAACATAATTGTACATAAAGAACTGAAAGCCATCTCTTCGTGGTCTAAAGTATGTTTTGAATATAGCTTTAAGGGTTGGCTAGCAGGAAAGGCAGTCAAGCAGTTTGAAGGTATGCCAAGTCTACTTGTGAACAATCTATGGTGGGCATGTAACTCAAGCATATTTAAGGATAAAGATAGTCCACCTGAGGTAACTACAAGTATCATTTTGAATCTTTCCAATGAATTTATGACAGATATGAAAGTCAAGGATCTGAGGCTCCCCTCCATGCTTGATCTTGACTTCAGTATTTCATGGGGATTCTTTTACGGTGTTGCTCAGGCACACTCGAGCACATGTGGAGTAGGCGTAGTTTTAAACCTCTAGCGAAACCATTACCTTCGTGTTCGTTACTCTCCAGGCTAGGGCACCAATAATATATTTGAGTTCATAGCATTTCACACTCTCCTGGAAATTGCATTAAAAAAGGGAGTTCCCAAGATTCAAATTATAGGGGACTCCAAGCTTGTTATCAACTGGGGAAACAAGAAAATCAGAGTGACGTATGTGAGACTTGAACCTCTACTCAGACACATCTCCGATACTCTTCTTCTTTTTGAATGGAATTCATTTATCCATATTTATAGGGAGTTAAATGCAAAGGTTGACCAATTCTCTAAAGAAACGTTGACTCTTCCAACTAGTGGTTTTGGTATCTATGAGTTCCTTGACAATGAGGAAACAAAATCAATGGAATTTTGGTTGTAGTCTCTCATGGGTTTTTTGTATTTGTCTTGGTTGTAGCTTTACTTAGACTATTTAGTATTTGTCATGTATAGATAGTAAATAGTTTATGGTAGCGAATGTTAATGAATTGTGTAATGTTGTGGCAGGAGGAATAAGCCTCTTTTTGGAAGGCTATTATAAGGTGATGATATCACTTCAGGTCCTGATTTTTGACAAGAAACATGTATATTCTACTTTAATGAGTATAACGAATTTTTTTCACCGAAAATAAATAAATAAACATACACACACACACACACACACACACATATATATATATGAATTTGTATGTCAACAATACAATGATTAAGCACATTAGCAAGGAATTTGATTCCAAGTTTGTTTTTATGGGAGGTTGTGTTTAGATTTGTCGTTAATGGGAGTAATTGCTCAATGTTTAAATAAATTTCATAAGCATAGGAAGGGATAGAGGGAAACTTGTAAACGATGGAGAAGATACAAATTCTCTCTTAAAAAATGTAACATAAACTTTTTGAGTTAACAAAAGTTTCATTTTTACATTCTATAAATTGTCTTAACTGAAAACCATCATAACATTTTTTTGGCTTCGTTGTTTACTTCTTATCGGAATAAATTTCATAAACGTGAAAAGAGATATAAAATTAACTCTTTAAATCAAAACTCAGATCTGCATTGGGAGATGACAGAGATGATGGAGAAGTTACCAGTTTCCTAAATAAATGGTTTGATGTATAATTTTTCTAGTTAATAAAATTTCTCCCAAAACCACCATAATGAATATTTTACTTTGTTGTTTACCTTCCACTCGAATAAATTTCATATTTGAGATTTATGACTTTTCTAGTTAACAAAAATTTCAATTTCCCATTCTTGAAATGATTTTCACTCAAGGGACCAAGGAAATCAAGTGGTTTTTAAAGAGGTTCCTAATTGGGTCTTCTTCTCTGGCAATGGGTTGTTTTCTCATGAAATTGTGGTGGTGGCAGAGTTTTCATATGTGGATATCAATGGAAATTATAACTAGAATCAAATAATTCTCTTGAGTAGAATCAAATTATACATAATGTTTAAAATGAGGCAAAGTGTTTGGTGATTCTAATATAAAAAAAACCCTTACTTGTACTAGAGCCTTACCTTGATGAAATGGATACTTTAGTTGCTACATGGCTACTAGGCCTAAAGGGATAGGCAACGAGTGACGTGATTTTTGGTGACTATGAATTTGAGGCTGCTTTTCCAAGCATATGGTTCAAGGGAGTAGATCAGCTACCCATGAACATTGGAGACAAAGAACATGATCCTTTGTTTCCATTTGGATTTGGGTAGACTATGAATTCACCCCATATAATGTATATCACTACAAAAACTTCATGATGAGTTGATAAATCCAAGGATCTTATTATTCTATTGAGGCTCTATGAAATCGATCTTAGAGGAATATACCTAGAAGTATCTTGGTAGTTTGGTTGTCTAATATTTGTTATGTTCGATATCTCCATATGAGATTTGCTTCACCCTCTAATCTGCCATCAAATAAGGTCAAAGTTCATGGTAATCTCCCCTCCTTGATTTTTAACTATAGTGGGGTGGTGGTTGGACATTAATGAGAATTGACAATTTGATTTTACAACTAATTCAATGTAGCACTATAGTGAAATTTGCACATGTAGCAGTTAAATCCACGTAGGCATACATGATGGGATGTTCATTGAAGGGTTTGGCTTCACGATGGAATAGAACAGGTCAATTTCCATTAGTTCTTGGATGAGAACAGGTTGATATGAGCGCTCCATATCCCATGCCAACTTTATAGAAAAAATGGATATAGTTTTTGTGGTAAATGGAAAAAGAATGAAATGTTGATGAAATGTTGATTACATATTGAATTCCTCTTCTTTTTCTTCACTCATTTTTTGTCCTCTTCCTTTTTCCATTCCACTATGACTCTTCATTAAACATAACACTTGTCTTCGTCTTATGTTGTTTTTTTTTCCAATTTTAGGAGGCTTATACATAAGACACCTGTAGAAGAACATACAAGTGGCAATAAATTGGTAGATATTAACAAATAATATGGAAGGCCAAAACCAAGCAACTTGTTAATGAATCAAGGGAGCACCATTAGAGGGAAGAATGAGGAGAGGAAATTGAAACACCACAACTATAGGCCACAAGGGTAAAATATAGGATATCAACTGAATTGTCGATTAAAAATGTTTATAACTCATTTTACATTAATTATTTTACTTCTAAATATGCAACATAACATGTTATACAAGTAGAATTTTATGAGAATGCAATGTTCCTTATTAGCAAAGTAGAGGATTCGTAGTGGAAATAACAGAATATAGAAAGATTTAGAGCATAAGCAACATATTATAACAACAATAGACAATTGTAGAAGAACCAAAATACCATGAATAACAATACTTTTATCGATGAAAAAAATGTTCCCTTGTCGCTTCGAAGGGGAAACCTCCAATTGAGAAGAGCTCCAATTATAATACGCTTCACAAGACATCTCATTACCTACTCCTACTTCTTTATTTAATTTCTATCTAACCTCCTAGGAACTTTATTATAAGCAGAACCTTCTAGTAAGCCTTTTTACAATTATTGTTTTCACACTATATCTACTACATGGGCCTTATTTAATAGAGATGGTCTCAATACATAGAAACTTATCTATCTACTTAAGGGGTTTGGGGATAGACCCTAACATGCTCTCCCTATTATAAAACAATTGTGTCTTCAAGGTTGGAGATGATGAAATTGCTTAAGGATATTTGTTGGTTCCCATGTGGCATCCTCGTGCTATGTATCCTTACACTATATCAAGACCTCTTGTATAGTGCACTAGCAGAGACATCGATCTCATTTTTCAAGGATGGCCTCAAGTTGCAACCAAATGGAACCTTCTTCATCTAGTTTCGGAAGGTTAGTTTTAATATGACAATTAGATCTGATTAGTTTGTTTAAGAAAGAGACATGAAAGATTAGATGAATTTTAAAGTGGCTAGGAAGCTCCAATTTGTAAGTTGCTAGCCCAATACATTTGAGGACCTTGCAAGGGCCATAAAACTTGGGATAAATATTATGGTGGTAGTTGTATTTGACTGAGGACTACTTACAAGTCTACAAACAAAGGAACGCATGATCCCCTTCATCAAAATGGCGTTCAGAATGATGTTGATCAACCTGTTGCTTCATCTAATTTTGAGCCATGACCAAATTGTCCTTGAAAGTGTGGAGGATGTTGGCTCGAGTTGTGAGGGTTTTTTCTACCTCCTACACCTTAGAGACTCTTGGTAAGTAGGATGGTATTGATGGGGGATTTTGTCCATACACTAACTGCATGTCAGAATGAATGAGTTGAGAAGGTGTCTCCAAAGATCGAATGTCATGGAATTGGGTGATGATGCCTAGATGCCCCTTTTTAAGAAGCTTTTCCATATGGTGGGAGTCATTGATCTCAAGAGAGTCGACTGTAATTCATTTAAAAGTGTATATATACCCCTCTTGTTGGAAATTCATGTATAATTCATAGAAAGCCATGGTCATGGGACCTATTGTCTATAATTCAACACCCAAGATAGTGTCACAACCACCCATTTCAATAGAAAACATGTGGGTTTATAGGGAATAGTCACCCATTTGAAGCCTCACATTTTCACAACAAGCACCACATTTCATATAACCTCCATTAAAAATCATGATTTGGAATTTATTCACAAGAAGGATGTAGTAGTTGGTTTGTTGGGCTACATGTCGATGATTGAAGTTGTGGGTGCTACCATTATCAATTAAGACAATGAATTAGTGATGTTTGATTTGGACAATCAATTTGAGGGTTTGGTGACCAGAAATATCAATCAGTGGATGGATGAAGGACCTCCAGGGATACAACTTTAGCTTCATCATCAAAAATGTCCTTTGAAATGGCCATAAAGAGTTTTTTCTCCTTGCATTTATGCCTCGGGAAATATTTCTCATCACAGTTGCAGTGGAGACCTTTAAGTTAATGCTCCTTAATTTCAACTTGGGTTAACTTGTGGATATTAAGAGATGGAGAGGAAAGGAAGGGATTGGTGGGGGGGAAATAGTGGGACGAAGATGAAGAATATATATGGTCTTTTCTATTTAAGCATTCACCACCTTTTGGTCTTCCTTGGATCTTTGAGAGGCTTCCAACTGAGTAGTGGGATGAGTCATTAATATTTTTACATAAAACTCTTCTTTCAAACCATTGATAAAGCATCCATTGAAAAAGGTATCTAACATGCATTTTGTGTGGATGGCTAACTGCTCAAAAGAGGATATGAAATCCAATTGTGCTAGATTGTTTAAGCTTAGTAAATCATCCCAAATAATGAGTGCCTATTTCAAATCATACGTAGAGGCATGAGATAAATTGTGTCCAAACAATATAACCCCCATGGGATTTCTTATGTCATTGCCACCATTGCTAAAGTCAAGGGTCCAAACATAAGACACATATTGTTATACTTGTATTTGCCACCATAGGTTTTTCAATGATGTTATTAGATATTATGAAGTTGAAATTACATAATTGAGTAAAATTCTCATAATTATTTCACAAGTAAATAATTAGTTTGTCACAATTTCATAATTATGAAACAAAAATTATTTCATAATTGAGAAAAAAAACTCATAATTGAAAAGAAAGTTCATAGTGAGTTGGAAACAACTCATAACTGAGCATGGAACTTGAGAAAAAAAATCATAATAGAGAAAAAAACTCGTAATAGGTTGGCAAAAGCTCATAATTGAGCATGGAACTTGTACATGACTTGTAATTTCTTAGCCCACGTGACATCAAGCCTATCTATGACTTGTAATTGCTTAGTTCACATGCCATCAAGCCTATCCATGAATTGTATCCACCTAATTCACATGCCATGAAGCCTATCTCCAATCTCTTCTAAGTTTCTATAAGAAGAGGCCAAATCAGTGAGACATGAGGATAAAGAGCCAGAGTTTGAGAGTCATTAAGCTAGTGAAATAGAGAGAGATGTTAAAGTTGCCAGGGAGGAGCATTAGGAACTTGGAGCCAAGAGGACCCTTCAATCAGGAACTTAGGGTAAAAACTTGATTGATGTAATGGTTCTTCATTTATTAATATATATTTATATGGTTTTCCCCTCCATTATCTGTTGTATTAAATTCCATGTACAAGTTAATGGCAAATCTATTATTTCTTGAGCAGATGAGATTATATCTAGGTGCTTTTTGATATTCCCATTGCTTGAAGAGGCTTGATATTGGTATTTTTTGCCTTATTGTGTGTAGGAAGCATGTGCTAGGACATGGAGATGGATCGCTAGAGCTACGTCAACCGAGATTATGCAAGGACAACCACTGGAAAAAGGTAAGAGTTGTTTCTCCTCATTGCATGTAGTAGGATCGACCACACTAGATTTAATGGAAAAGCATATTGTTGTCTATCATGTAGTCTATCACTGACTGAAATAAGGTCAGTGAGAKATCTTACTTATCCATAGGTGAGATTATCTTTAAYAGAATTGGCGACTGCACTGGGGAGAACTTTGTTTTCTTCCATGGTTCTCAAGGAGTTTTCCATAAAAAGAGGGTGGCAACCTTCATATCAAATTCTGTAACTTTCTATGTAGAATATGAAAAAAAAAAATGTAGATCTGAGTTCCTCTCAAAAAGTTAGCCTAATTCAAAAAACAAATTGTCCAAATCGGTGTTCGAAAAGTGAAATTATCATTGATTTAAAATCAATTATTTTGTTGTTTTCCATGACAGTTGTGCRGATTGTTTGGTTGATATACGTTGATAGGGAACATATATTTCCACTAGACCAAATCCATTAGATAGAGGATTTCATAAGATTTATTTTAACATATTATATGATATGTTTCTGGTAAACACAGAGTGCACTATATCCCCTGTAAATTTCCACTCCCAAACTTTAGATATAATTGCATCTTCTTTTACTTGCAAATAGTGACCTTGTCAAAATTGAATTGCATTTCATGTTTTGGATTTGATTGTGCCTTTCATATTCAGTTTCATTTGTCTCATAAGTGAAATTAAAAAGGAAACTTACATTGCATAATTAGGATAAGGAAGACCATTTGTGTGTATTGTTTGAAGACTACATTGGTGTGTTTAGCCTTTGAGGATTTCATTCAAATTGATTTGGTTGTCTTGAATGGTTGATTAGAGAGTGTGAGGTTGTTGTTTTGGTTATAAAAACTAAACATGAAAAAGATCCTTCATTTCCTTTAGATAGATTTCATCAAAAGAAAAGGTGCATTCTTTGCATACATGCTTTATGTTTTGTTGGATTGGAAACTGTCATAAAAACACCATTAAAAGTTTCATTCCACTACCCTTGAGTAATCAACAACCTAAAAATAGAAGCGCTTAATTTAAAATTCATTAGAATCTTTTCTTTCTAGCAAACCAACATTATATTAGGATTTAGGGCCTTGGTGCAGGGTTGGAGAGTAAACTCTTCAAGGCCACAAACTAAACCTAAAAGTCACTAGTGAGTGCATAAATCCATTGTCACAATAAGCGCTTGTCAGGAAGCTCCTCTAATAAAGGCATTAAGCATGAGGTCAAACTAGGTTAAGTGGAGTGATATCCCMTCTCCACTTGTTTTGGTGTCCATTGGACTACTACATGTATGAGGGCTTTGGTAGTGCCACACCTGTTTGTGAGGTAGCACTTCWTGGAGCTTTGGGATTGATTTCCCTACCTATACATGTGGTCCCAACCCACGATAGTTCACCCCATCGTCGATTGTGAGGTGGTAACCATAGTGGCCTTTCCAAGGTATCTACAGAGGTGACTATGGGTGGGAAGTKCTTGTAGTACCTGGGGCAGACGTCGAACCTTTGTTTCAGTCCCCCCAAAGGGTGCCCATCTTCACAAGGATACTTTTATCGATAAGGGTTGTTGCATGTGGGTTACCATAATTGTTGTCTCTCACGCCTTTTCTAGCCAATATTTTAGGTACTTGGCATTCCCTAAAGGGTTGGTTTTCATAAAGCCCTTTATCCATTGGTTTTCTTGTTGATATCCTATATTTTTTAGGAGTGTGCTATTTTGTTATGTGTCTAGTGGGTCGTAGATTAATTGTTGTTTATTATCATAACACATTTTATTCATCGTGGTTGACCAACCGCTTCATTGGTCTCATAGACAACGCAAACTTTCTCCTAAGGTGGAGGAACAACCACTTGTAAAAAATGATTGGTGTCCACTATAGATGACGTAGAGCATGTAGAGTTAAGGGGGTATTTTGAGGAGAGTGAGCACGTAGAGGTTGAATTGGTTGACATAAGTCCTCCACCAGATTTTAACCCTCCTTTGACTAGTCCTTTCGACCCTGTACTCCTTAGGGTATGGGGACACTTTAGTGAACCTTTTTCATTTTTTATTAATCCTCACATGATGTCGGCACAATTGTTTCGTCGAATATGGTCGAGCTTTCAAGCTCATCAAAAAGTGTCACAGGAGGAATTTTAGTGATGTCCTCCTTTCCATCTATTAGTGACATAAGAGATACACCATCCTTGCCCAGTACATTAGGTTTATCCATCTAGGGGATGTCGATAGAGACTTATTTTCCTTCCATGAGTGTACCTAGTGTAAGCATTCCCGTCATTTCAGTTTTGATACCCACATCAGGATTTGTGTCTGGTGGGGAGCCAAGACTTCGTTCTAAAAACGAAAGTGGATTTCCTTATGCTTCTAGTGTAATACCCCAAGGTCGAGCCCCTGTTGAATTGTAATTATGTTTATAGGCTAGTGATCCAATTGTTTATAAGCTAGAAGGCTTATGTGTTTTTTAGGCTGGAGAGCCTAGATGTTAAGGCGAGTGAGCCTGATTTTGTATATGAAAATACTCACATCATTAATATAATTACATCGTTGCATGTAGATCGGCCACAAAGAAAGAGTTATGGGGGACTAAACTCCACTGGGTAGGGAAAGGGATGGGGTTGAGAGGCTGGGAAAAAGGGCTAAGCTAGAGGGCTTATTTCCAAGGGAATATTATAATATATTTCCTAAAAGACTAAGGTTTGGGGAAATAACCCATGTTATCCTAAGTTCCTTTGGGGAGAGGAACGAACTACAAGTGGAGAGGAACGAGCTCCCAAGAGACCCATGTGTCAACCTGGGCACATGCAGTTTTATGGGGGGAAATCTGTCATTGTGGGGGTTCACTCGCCATTCTTGCCATGCTCCCCACACACGCACGCACTCAAATTGAGCATTCACGCAGCCAGCCATTTCCTCCATCGTGGAACTCTGCAACCTCTTAAACCTGCAAACCCATGAAGCTAACCCATTTTCCCTATGAGGCATAGCACGAATGTGTAGTGCTTGAGCCATATCGCACCCTAGCCATTTTGTTGTTGCTACCCACATTTTTCTCTGGACTGGTGCGGCTTATTGTCATTACCAGAACCCATACCCGATTTTTCTATTATGGTTACCTGTTTGACTTAGGAGCTAGACAGAAGAAGCAGGTTGTTCGACATGCGGTTTTGAAGAGGCAGGTTGTCAGGCCCGTGGATTGAAGAAACAGATTGTCAGGCCCGTGAGCAACTCTCTCCAGGTGAGAGAAATTGTTGGGGAAGTGATTTCTCCTGGAGGGAGTCCAGCAGCAGCTACATAGCTCCGAGAATTCCTGATTCAGCCTGTTGTTGAAGCCCTAGAAGGGAAGTGGAGCAGTCGATAGACTGTGGAACAGTGAAGGTGTATATTTTCGGGGTGGGACATGCATGTGGGGAATGAGAGTATGTGAGAGGTGGGTGTAACTAGGCTCTTGGGAGGGAATCCTTCCTCTTGCATTGTGCAACTTTTCGTAGTCTCAGCCTAGCCTAGGATTCCATTTACCCTGGGTGGAGTTTAGTCCAAGCTCAGGGGTGACCCACTTTTGATAGATTAGAGAAGTGTGGTCTAAGGCTAGGAGGTTTGTTGAAGGTCTACACGTAGTTGGTGACTTTCATAAAAAGATAAGTACCCTATCTATGTTAATTTTTATGTTGTGTATTATGTGCATGCCATGATATTTATAATATTGCCCGTGTAAGTTGTTGTAGCAGATTTCTATGATTTTCGCATTAATTTGTGTATTAGTAGAATGCATATTAGTTGTTTAAGTTATATGTATGATGTTCCACAAAGAGTTATGCCTGCCATAGCCCAGCAGGTCTATGCATGGGTATGGATAGTTTTGATTATCAGAAGAGAGTGAGCAGTTTTGTTTTGTATTTATTCCAAGTGATATTGCCCAACAGAAGGTTGGGGGTGTTACAAATTGTTATTAGAGACCAGTTTTCGACATTGAGCCTGAATTGGGCCATATAAGTGGTTTTTGAAGCAAAAGATTCAGAGAAATAAAATTACAAAGTGTCAGGAGGGCACAGAGGGAACACCTTGGTTGTGTTCAGAATCTCAGGAGGTATAGCAGTTTGATAAACCACGACAACTGTGGTATCGGGCCACAAAATTTAAATTTGGGTTGTTGGATCTGTTCGAAAGAAGACAGATCCCTCACAATTATCATATCCTGAGAAGGTGCGTGACAATTAACCATCAAGTCCTTCAGAATTCGTTATTTCAACGAGTTTTTTTAGTTTTTTTTTAGAAAGGAGTCGAATCACGAAGCTCCGAAGTCTCGGAGCGACTCTCAACCATAGATCGTTCGGGAGGAGGAGATTCGTTGGATTTCCCAGGTAGTTTGGCAGTTTGAAGTTCGGGGAAATTAGTGGAAGTGTTCGCATAATGGACTTCCTCCCAAAGTCTCGAACTCCGGAGTGAATCTGGATCATTTGTGTATGAGGACAAGTGTCATTAGAATAACCTATACGGGCATTTGTCATTCATGGAATTTGTTGTGTAGTCTGGGGAAGTATCTCAGAGCCCTTAAGTCCTGAAGTCTAGAACCAATCCGGAACAAATCCAGAACCAATCTGGAATGTCTGATATTAGAGACATGTGTCAGTGGATTATCAAGTATCTGGAAGTTCGACAATTCGTCACTTCGGAGGAAATGCTTTGTGGTTGCGCGAGAGGAAGAAATCTCTGAAGTTCTGGAGTGTCGAACTGACGTGACATGATGATGTCACCTAGGGTGACGTGGACCTACCCTAAGTCTCCCACGTGTCACCATCTTATATGTTGAAAACAATACTACGTGGACCCCAGAAAAGTTAAGGGGCCCAGGAATTCGGCGTTTGGAGGAAATAATGGATGATGAAGGAAGAACTTTCGGATCTCTGAAGTCTTGGAGTCTCGAAGTTCCGAAGTTACGAAGCATCAAAGTGATGTGGCTTGATGACGTCACCTGGGGTGACATGGGAACACAAGATGCATGCCACGTGTAAGTGTGTTTTGTGCTTTTAAAAGACTGATTTTTCCAATTAGAACTTGACATGTATCACCCCTCGGATTGGGCCACGTGTCCACTTCTTGGGATCTATCACGTCGCACCCCTCTAGCACGTCGTTGCTAACTAGATCAATGGACAGAAATGATTGTGGAAATCCAAAGGAGAATTAATGAAGGAGCTACTTCACATTTCACAATCCATCGGGATCATAGATCTCCATCAGGATGAAAGATCAACGGTGGACGTTGATCTCTGCTCCATCATGCAACTTTCATTGTGGAAATCCAAACGTGAATTAATGATGGTGTTACTTCACATTCTGGAATCCATCGGTATCATAGATCTCCATTAGGGTTCAAGATCAACGATGGACGTGATTCCCGCTCCATCGCACATCTTTCCATTGTGGAAGTTGGGGTTGTTGTTAAACCCTGAGCATGTTTGAGGTCCACAATCGACCAGGATCGTCGATCTTAAAGTGATCGACAAATCAACAAGTTTTCTTAGTTTTTAAAATTGGAGTCAATCTCGATCGTCTGTTGACAAGTGAATGTTGACCATAGATCTCCACCCTTCATAGTTTTGGCATTCGACAATTCAGAAGGCAGTGCATGATCGAGCCTCATAACTCCCAAAGATCGGAGTTCCGGAGCTCCTGTTGACTGTAGATATAAAAAATGAATGAGAACCATCGATCATACGTCCTCCGAGTATTTGGAAATTCGGTGTTCGAGAGATTAGAAGTGTGCGGATGCAGGGTCCGTCAAAGCCCGAAATTATAAGTCACAAATTACAGAAGTGGCATCACCTAGGGTGATGTGGACCATTGTACACATCCCATATGTCCATCTATTTCATATGTTTGACAGGTTATTTGTGCCAATGGGAATCTGAAATGCGTCAACAACTAATTGGGCCATGTGTCATCTCTGTTTTTCTGACATGTAGCACCCAGCGTGCACCATACTAAGTGATCCCCAGAAGTTCATGGGTTCGACGTTCAGGAGAAAACAATGTGGAAGATGTAAGAACCTCTGAAGCAGAAGCTCCGAAGATGTATTGTCCAAGGATTCGTCAGTTCGGCATTCAAGAAAAAAAATGCATGAAGTAGCAAGATCTTCTGAACCCCGAAACTTCTGAAGTGTCGGAACTCCAAAGCTCCGAAGAGGCAGTTGTTCGGAAGTTCGCCACTTCGACGTTCGAAGGAAATGGGGTGAGGTGAAAGGAAAACCTATGAAGCCCGAAGTTTTGGAGCCCCGCAGGCCCGAAGCATAGGATAAGAGCCTATCTGTTAGTGTTGGGTCACAGCCTATGGTCACATGAGATGGGGGGCCGAAGAAAAAGGGCTAAGTGCCCGAAAATTGTTTTTGAAAACATAGAAGGGCTTAGAGAAGGAGCCCGTGGGGTTTTTAATTTGTACAGACCTACACCTAACGAAGTAAGGAAATCCTGTAAACCTAAAAGAGGATCCATCACGGATCCAAGAGCCAATTCAACTATGAGTTGGAAGAATCCATGTACAGGGATTGCATCACTGAAAAGACAAATTGTTCAAGTATCATAACTTCCTACTCAAAACTCAGAATTGAGCATGGAAGTAGGCATTGGAAAGGTAATGAACATTAGAAGATAATTGTTCACCCAGAAATTGGATCTGAAAAGTTAATTTCAGTAGAAAATAAGTATTATATATATTAATGAATCAGAATGGTTCGTGTTTTCATGAAATTATTAAGAACAGTTAGCCAGACAAAGTTTTGTTAGCTGCACATTTTTGCAAAATTAACAGTTGTCAGATCATAATCAGCACAGAGTGCAGAGGGATGGATGATACACAAATAGTCTATAGTAAAGAAGATGAAATCAAAGGGATGAATGTCCATTTGGGTATGGAAGGAACCAACTCCAATAGACATGGAGGAGGAAGACATAAATCTAGCTGAGACCCTAAGAAAATTGCATATAGATGTCCAGAGCCACAAGGCTGATAATGAGAGGCCTATGAAGGACAAGGAGCAGCATGAAGACTTTAATATGAAGTTAATGAAAATCCTCGACAGAATTGAAAAGAAGTTGGATAAGGTGTAATACCCCTGTTTCCCCCAGTTTGTAAATATAATTATAACTGGCCAAGAAACTATGGTGGACTAAATATGTGTGAATGTTTGATTTGATTAGCCTTTGTATAAAAGGGTAAATTTATGAATTTTATGTTATTAATAGAATTTGAATTTGAATATGTGTTTCACAGCTGCTGAAAGGGGGAAAGTTTGCCAAGATAGACCATGGATGATATGAGAGAGATGGTGAAGGGAAACCAAGATGGTTGAGATGACCCTCACCAGACCAGTACCTACTGGATTTAATTGTTCAAGATTCCTCTGACCCA